>OZJO01018766.1:0-39906 GCA_900406225.1 Acrobeloides nanus | reverse complement strand
GAAAATTTTTTGTCGAGTTTAGTCAACGTTAAGTGGCGGTAACCAGGGGTCCAAATTTGGAGTGGTTACCGCCACTTATTTCCCCTGGTTACCGCATCTTAACTTTTCTTCGTTGAAATTTTGACCACGCCAAGTGACAATCCAAAAGGGAACTTGCTCCGAATTTTTGTTCAAAAGTGGAAAAGAAAGTTCACGTTGGAGCAACCACTTTTTGCTTTGGAAGTAAATTCCAATTCGACAACATGGGAAGATATTTGACATATAAAATTGCATAAAAATTTTAAACGTGTTTGTGTATTGAAGCGGAAGGGATTGATGCAGTTTGAATTCCTTATTCAAATCTGCTTATTGAAACGAATTATTTGAAAAATCCATGTTTACAAAGATCTTAAGAGATACTTTCTTGAGAAGTCGAAGATGGGCCCAATGGTCAGGCGACATTGCAGAAAAGTTCTTTAATTGAATTTGTTTATTGAAATGATTGATGAAACATTTGAAAATTCAAAAATTTAAATTGAAAATTGGCCGATTGAATCGCTCGAGTTACCCTCGGAGATTCCCTTCTCCAATCCTCTGAGCACGGTGGCGCTGGACTTCCAGTATCAGATACTGAAAATCAATGTAAAACAGGGTCATTTCTTCCTTTATCAGATATTGAATGCCAATGTGAAATTTCAATGTTGTCTAGCACATACACCCAAAGCTCGGAGAAAGCGTGAAACGCTCAGAGAAATGAAACGCTCGGGGGAGAAGCGCTCGGAGGGAAGAAAAAGAGCCTTCTTCTTTGTCTCCCCTCCGAGCGCAGATCACTCGGTCTCCCGGTACTTTGATAATAACTGTGTTGTATTAAAAGTTTTTACTTTTTTCAGGATTATAAGTCTACTAAGTTTCTATTTAAGAATGATAAAAACTTTATATTTGCTTTTTAAAATCTTTTAACAATTTTCTTGTAAGTATTATGGTATCAATATAATAGCAAGCAAAATACCTGTTCACAAAATAATTCAATTGGATGAAAGCGAACATGAGAAAATTTGCCTGAGGACAAAAAGCAACAAAGGTAATGGGTAGTCATTGCCAGGTGAAGTATTTTGAAGTTACTTACGAAAACAGGTTTCTTTTAAAAGCCTAACCGCAATTTCTCTTGTTTTATTGCGTTAAGAAGTTGAACCACATAGCGTTCAACATCGGCAAGATTGATTAAGAATATTTTTCTCATTTGCATAATAATTTTAATTTATGGAAATTAAGGAATTTAATACCTAAAATGGTCCAAATTTGGTGCATGGAGACGTATCCAACTGGAGATCCTCGATTACCCCACCATTGTTACCCACCAAAGAAATTAATTCCCGATGAGTTATCAAAAAGAACTGGGACAACATATTATAAGGTTAGTTATTATTAAATATCAACAAATGTCTAAAATTGATAATTTTTACTTATCTTTAAAACATAATATTTATGAATTTAGCTCGACTTGGATGATCCAGTGGCTTCTGCGCGGCGTATTGCAGTAATGAAGTTGGAAAGAAGTTTTAAGCGAGAAGACACTTTTACACTTGATGCTGCAAGTACAATTGATTTTGAAGAAAAAGTTAAAACATTACTAATATTTTATAATTTATCCTTTTAAGTTAGCCGACTTATTTGAAGAAGTAGAATCCATCGAAGATCAAGCTCGCTTGATTACCGAAGGTGCTGCTTATTTTGATGTTGAAAGCTATAATGGTGATTGGATTCGTATTCTTTGTGAATATGGTGATCTTATAATCATTCCTGCAGGCCGACCTCATCGCATGACTACTACATCAAAAGTAAGTTGTGATAACAATTTTAAATAAAAATCTTTAAGTTTTAATCTATAATTTGTATTAAAAAATTCTTTTTTTCACAAACTATCTTTTAGAATTTTGTCAAAATTCGGCGATTTTTCAAGGAAGAAACTGATTAAATATAAAAAAGAAAAGCACAACTATAAAATAAATTTTTATTAGCCATTTATAATTACAGGTATTTTTATGTTATGGTATGTGTACATTGCCGTAATTGTGGGGGAGGGAGAGGGACCGGACGAAAATCCTTCCGCCCAACAAACCTTAAATTAAACAAAATTAATCACGTTCTATTTCCAGAAACTCTGTATAGGGTATCCCAAAAATAGGCAATTTTGTGGTATGTATGTCTAAATTACATTTTCTCGGGTAAAATGTTATTTCTTGATCTAATTTTTGAAACATAGAAAATCGAATTATTCTACTACATTAAACTTGTAATGTTTGTGAGTATGAAAATGCAATTTTGTGCAAACATAAAAATCACAAAGTTAATCTTTTTTGGACACTCTGTAAATCATGGTACTTTAAACTTTTGGGTCGACCCCAAAATCATAATGGTTGGTTCCCCATATACTTTTTCAGATTTTTTCAAAATTGCGCAAAAAGATAGGACTAAAGCAATTTTTTTCTTATTTGCAAAAGTTTAATTTTATTGAATTTCTTATATTAAAGAAAAAACCAGCGCCCCATGGGGGTGGGACACAGTAAAAAATTTTTGACGATACAAATTTTATGAAAAAACATAAGGGACCAATAGGAAAAATTTATCATTTTCCGGTTTTGGGGAAATGTCCCTCATACATGTTCGAAGAGGGACCGTCCTATCCCACCACTCATCTATCACGAATTTTTAAAATTTTGCGTAAAAATCATAAGGAAGGGGGACCAAGATAATTTTGATGAAAGTTTGAAAAAAATTTCATTCATGCATCCAAGTTGACGAAAAGCATCGCAAAAATCATCCATCCATCCCCCAAGGGGTCGTTCTCACTCCCTACTGTATATGTATGATGTCCCTCTTGCCCCCATGCTTACGGCACTGAACAAATCCTAACCAATTTATGTATTCATTATCACAATATATGAAGTTAATACTAATCAAAGACTAACAAGAGATGTACACATAAAATATAATACTGAAAGATTATTGATATTTATTTAGAATCACTTCAGCCCCTACCCCTAAAGAGAACCAGGACATGTACAAAGACCCAGAGAACTTACAAGTAGCTACACCCTGTTTTAGAAAAGGAAGCAACAAATCTCCAAAAAGGGGCAAAATTTTTCAAAAATGATGCACGCAAAATCTTTAAAAATTTCTATCTTTTTTTCTTCAACTTTTCTCAAAAATCGGCTATTGAGGAGGTATATTTATTTCGTTTAAGGAATCTTTTGACAACAATTTCATCTGGATTGGAGCCAAAATAAAAAACTGGCTGGGGCAAACTTTTTTCAGAGACCTATAAAAAATAGGGGGTCAAAAAATCGACTAAACGTATCGCATTTTAATTTGGCGACCTATCCCTTCACCCATGCGTGACACCACTGGAGGGGTAGTGGAATTTTAAATAAATACCAAATTATTGAGCATTAAGAAATTTTAATAAAATTTTGTTTAACGATTTTGATCGACTGGAGTCATATAAGCTTTATGTTGTTCTGGCAAGACTGTACCCACGTTTTCTTGAGCTTTTTTCTGTTGAAAATTTTTCTTCGGTGGTGGCGGTGGTAATAAAACAATAGGTGTTTCTGTTTGTTGTAAAAAAGGTGGAAAACTTAATGACCCAACTGTTCCAGGACTTAAGTTTGATGACATATTTGCGGAATCATGTTTCGGAAAAGAAGATGGACTAGTTGTTAATGACGTTGGAGATGGGGTTATATTATGGTATAAATCGCAAGGCGAAATCTTAATTAAAATTATATTGTTTACAACTTTGGAGTTATCCACTACATTAAACGCAGTAGCGTAATAGACACCCTGGAGCGGGGGTGCAGTCTCAAAAAATGATAAAAAATTTTGAAAAATGTGTTAAAAATACTCAGAAAATGGAAATTTTTGGTTTAAAAATATCAGAGTTGGGACATTTTTGTTGAAAAAATGGAAAATTGCACAATTTTGGTGAAAAATCGGTACTTTAAAGAAAAGATCTAATTGAAATAGTGATATTAAAAATGTTGAGCAAATCATTAAAATGACTTACATTTCCATTAAGTTTCAAGTGCTTCAATTGATGCAATGGCGTTGATGGTAAACTGCTTAAAGGGCTAGCATGTGAGCGATTTCGACGTTGTCTCTAAATTATGTTTTTTGATTTTCAATCAAAACTTATAAAAATTTACTTCTTCATCTGATGCTTTAGATAACTTGATAAATGCCGCTATTGCTTGATAAATAAAACGATATTGTGCCTCTGTTTGAACCATAGTTGCACGTTGTTCACGGATCATTTTCACTGTTTTAGTTATATCTATAGGGCAATGACCACCTAGATTTGTATTTTTGGATAATTAACATTCTTATTTACTTACCAATTCTTTTAATTAAATTAATTAAGATATCAATTACAATATATGTGCCAGTTCTTCCTATTCCCGCGCTTAAATGTTTTAAATGGTTTTAAAAGACTAGTCCAGTTTTAGTTAAAATAATTTATAAGATAGTTCATGTGAGACGATCATGATTTGCGTTGGAAGAAAATTCTAATTCCTTAATCCTGAGGAGATATTTGCAAAACAAAATTGCGAAAAAATTAAACGCGTTTGTGTATTAAAGCGAAGGGATTGGCGCGACGTGATTGATCATCAATATGATCTGAAACAATTTATTAAATTCAATAGATTTCTATTTATTTATTTTTAAATAGATGTACTCACGAATCGCTTTCTAAGTGGTCGATCTTTCGTATGTTGGAAAGCGGAGATAAAAAATGGGACCAAAATTTTGATGTTTACACATACGAAATATGGACATCGACCGCTCATTGGAAAACTCTTTGTGAGTACAATCGATTGGCAATAAAAAATAAATATAGAAATCTATTGGATTTGATCAATCGTTTCAAAACACAGATCATATTGATGATCAATCACGTCGCGCCAATCCCTTCACTCCAATACACAAACTCGTTTAAATTTTTTTACAATTTTGTTTTGCAAATATCTCCTCAGGATCAAAGAATTTTCTTCCAACGCAAACCATGGTCGACCCAACCTAAACGTTCTTATATAAAATTTTGACCAAAACTGGACTGTTCTTTAAAAATATAAGCATTATTAATTTATTGGCGCTCGAAGTGCACCAGACAGTGTTGTATTTGTATTCATTTTCAAAAATCAATTGAATAGTGTACAATAGTGTCAAATAAATTTGTAAAATTTATTCAATTTTTGTTTTCATAGGAGTAATTATTACGCAGTAAGAATCATTTTATCAAAAATACTATACTATTCAATTCAACTTTTTCATTTGAATAGTATATACTATTCAATTCAAACATTTCATTTAAATAGTGTACAGTACCGAGAGCTCCTTTTCTCTGAGAGTGACTCCGAGTGGCAATTCGAGCGACGCTCCCTGTAAAAAATGGTATATTTTTTTAACGGGATAATTTTTTTACACAGTATGTTACATATACGTAAAATACCAATATATAACAAAGTCGACCACTTCCTGTTGTCAAAATTCAAAAATTCCTTCGGATTCATGTTCTCCATACCCGAAAACCCCGAGTACAAAAAATTAGCCGATTTGGAGAATTTTTTTTAAATCGATTTTTTACGTATATGTAAAATAGACGTGCACCTAAAAATCGAAAAAATTTTCATCTCCGATTTCGGCGATTTTTGTGTCAAAAATTTTCTCTCCTCGTCCCCCTACAACTTTTATTCTAGCAGTCCGGGTTTAAATCAAGCGTTCCGAGATTGTCTGGACAAACAGACACACATTACAAGTTTAATATAGTAGAAGTACCGAGAGCCGAGCGCTTCCGCACTAAGAGGGAACAAATGTTTTTTCAATTCATTTATTGAATAGTGTACAAATGCAACACTGTACCAGAAATTTCTTTTAACAATTACCTGCAATGTACAACCGTAGGTCCTACATTATTCTCGACTTCATTCTCAGAACATCTATTTACTTCTTCCATCAATGCTTCCACTGAATCTGTTGGACATTCATAATCCGCCCAACAAAGGAATTGGTAATGATAAATTTTTCTTGGTCCTATTCGGTTTTCACTATCTTCAAATATTAAAAATATTTTTAATTTACCAGCACTCAAGGCGCGCCGGAACATAAGTTTGTTTTTAAAACTGTTACCTACCTTTAGCTTGTTTAGACAGATGGAAAACTCTTCTAATATAGTGATCAAAATGTTGCTCCTAAATTAAAAATTATTGTTCACATTTTATATGGGTAAAAATTTCCGCCAGCACACATTTTCCTGGGGTGCTATGGCTAAAACATTGAATTTTTGACCTATGAAAAATCCGGGATTTTTTGAGTATTTTCTTTTTTTAACTTTTTTTTTTTAACAAGTTTGACATAAAGTTGTCTAGATATTATTTTTAGCCTGTGTTTCAGGAAATTTAACAAGTCCCAGATCATCAAATTTGGATTAACTCGCCGAGTTATGTGCATTACAAAAAAGGATAAAATTTGGCAAAAATTCGAAAATTGGGTACCTATATCTCGGAGGGTTTAGACTTTCCGCTAAAATTCTTTTATTTTTTTATTAAGTGACTAGTATACTTTAAGATTTTTTAGTTTCAAAAACTTTTGAAACAATTTTTCCTACATCCCTTTCTATTGGTCAAACGTCAAATTTTACAGGTAGGATGTCTATAGAGGGTAAAAAAGGGACATTTTTGTGAAAAACTTCGAAATAGATTTCGCGAAATTTGAAACTCAAAATTTTGATTTTGTTTGGGTTTCGAATAATGTGATTTTGACTCAGCATTACCGTTCGCTCAATAGAGTTTGGGTTATACTTTTAAGTATCTGTAAATTGCATTATAACTCAAAACTTATTGTACCTCGAGATTTTCAATAATTAGTTCATCTTTGATGCCAGACCGCATAATTATGCCTGGATCAGGCCAATATCTGTAACATTTTACCTAAAATATTTTACATTTTTGAATCTTATCAACTAGTGAATTAAAATTTTAAAGATAAAATTTGTATATAAAGGAAAAATAAAAGACTTTTCCGAAATTTTTATCGAATAGTGAAGTTTACCACTTTTTGTGGTAACCTTAATTGTCAATAAAGTTTAAAAAATTAAAGTATGTTCATTAAAAATTTAACCAACAGGTAGACTTTTCTGACCCTCGGTGAACATTAACTTTCTAAAGTTTACCGATCCTTGGTACGCTTACAGAACCTCATTAAAGTTTACAACTTTGTAAATTTATATTTAAAATGATACTCGTCCTCTTTCTAGTTCCTTTGTAATCATAACTATGACTTGTGAGCGTTCTTGCCACATCATTCGCCAAAAATCTCCAACAGTATTTTCTAAACATCCTTGTGTTGAGATGTATTTACGTTTTAATCCATAAAAGTCTATATATTTATCATCATTGGATAAAATCTTTAAAAAATTTAAATTAATTAAAATCAATAAAATAAACAACCTCAATAAGATTAGCATTGATATAATCACCGACATTTTCTTTCCCTTCAGTATCAAGCTTTATTCTAGTATGATCATATGGTACGATGTTCTTAAAGCGATTTTTGAATATATTTTCGGGTTTTCTCCCATCTTTGCAACTAATATATAATTGCGATTCGGGTTCTCGATGAAGTTTCTATAATTCAATATTTAGGTAACTAAAATGATCACATACTTCAAATTCATCGGTTATTCCATCTTTATCAGAACCTTTCCTAGACATTTTCTTAAGTGCTTCAATGCGATCTTCAATAAGAAAAGCAGGAAATCTAGTTGAATGTAAAAACTAAAATTATTGTTAAATAATAGAAAATTGTTATAATAAAAATTACTGTTCCTAAATTAATTGGTGTACCATTAGTTTGCATCATAGGAACTCGGCTATAATTGTCAATAAGCTCAAGTATCGTTCGAAAGCTGTCTGAGCTGCGATCAACACGAAAACGACCATACTAAAAAATCCATTTCTTATTTATACAAGGTGTTCAAAAAGTCTTCGTCGATTTGAAATCATCATTAGTGTTGTGCAGTTGTAAATTTACGTAAAATATTAAATCTATTTTCAAATAGCCATAACTTTAACAGATTAACGTTTCAGGCCTTCAAATTTTCGCCAGTCCTCCCCCTAGAACCCCCTACCCTAACTTTTCATGAGGAACATTTTTCGCGTTGACGAGAAATTCCGAAAAAATTCTGGTTTTTCGATATTCGAAAAATCGCTTTTCCGATGAACCAGAATTTTTCAGAATTTCTCGTCAACGCGAAAAATGTTCCTCATAAAAAATTAGGGTATAGGGGTTTTAGGGGGAGAAATGGCGAAAATTTGGAGGCCTGAAACGTTAATCTGTTAAAGTTATGATGATTTTTCGAATTGATTTTATATTTTACATAATTTACGGTAAATTTACGTAAATTACGCAACACTAATAATCATATCTCCGCAAGTTTTTGCCCATTTTTTCATCAAGAGATCGTTGTTGTACAGGGTGTCTGAAAATTTCTGCAACTTTTTTTAAACAAATATGTCTAATGCATTAACTCTCAAACAGTCTGTTGCGACAAAGACAGTTTTCTACACAGAATTTTGTGCTAAACAAGATGGCGCAAAAATAAAAATGAAGAAAGTTGCGGAAAAAAATGTAAAAATTCAAATATTAGACATGCACCCAATTTTTGACATTGTTTAGTATTTTGGGCATATCTCTTCGTAGACATCGACTCGAACCGTGGCTCATTAGAAAGAGGAAATTCTGCGTTACATTTTGATATATAAACCTTATAGAAGTTTTTGCCTCGATACTCTTCTAGCTTTAAAACTTTACCAACGACTCCATTTTTGGTCATATCAATATGAAATGATTGACTTTTTTACCCTGTTGAGGTGTATGGTAAAAACTTTAGTTACAGATAAAGCTCCATGCTATGACCTATACAACGACCCCTTGATGAAAAAATGGGCATAAACTCGCTGAGATATGATGATTTCAAATCGGCGAATTCTTTTTGAATACTCTGTATCATTTCAAAAAGTTACATTATAATGAATTTTTATATGAAGAATTCCGTGTTGACATTTTACACAAAGCGCATATTCCCCTGGAACACTCCCACTTTCTCTTAAAAGGTAGCTTCCAAGTGGTTCATCTTTTAAAAGTTCTTCAGATTCAATTGCAGAAATTCCGACGTGAAAGAACAGATCACGTCCTCCATTTACAGGTATTTCTTCTTTCGGTATCAAACAATTTGTTCTTAAATAATATAAATACAGTCGACTCTCGATAAGACGTCACTCTGGAGACCGGAACCAAGGTGACGTCTTATAAAGAGTAACGTCTTATTGAGGTGCTTTTACGTCGGAAAATGTTCCCAGGGACCCGACTCAGGGTGACTTCTTATCGAGAATCGACTGTAGGTAACAACTAATAAAGTGCTCACTTCATTTCTATTAATGAACCATCTGACTCAGGAAGCGTACATTGAGTTTCAACAATATGTCGTACTAGGTTTAGCAAAGTCTCGAATTTAGCCCCAGTTGGTAATGATAATATTCCGTCATGATTTATAATTTTTACATGCGTTACTTTATCTCCGCGGCTAAATTAAAAAATGTTTAAAGGTAGGACGCCAGCAATTAAAAATTTGAATTCCCGCCAAAGCAGGATTTCGTTTCAATACACAAACTTTTGGCGTAAGAATCAATTTTCAGATCGATTTTTTAAAATTTTCATTAAAGAAACATTCGTAATTTTTTACGAATAAAAAGACACTAAAATTATCTAATTTGAAAATTGTTTTGGGTTATTGAAACGAAAACCCTGATCCTTGTTTCGTTTCAATAACCTAAAACCATTTTCAATTTTGATCATTTTGGCGCCACTTTATTCGTCTCATCGAGCTATAAAAATGACAAATGTTTTTGCGAAAATTTAAAAAATCGATGTGAAGATTGATTTTTCCGCCTGTGTAAAGTCTGTGTATTGAAATGAAATCCTGCTCTGGCGAGAATTCAAATTTTTAATTNTTTTGCGAAAATTTAAAAAATCGATGTGAAGATTGATTTTTCCGCCTGTGTAAAGTCTGTGTATTGAAATGAAATCCTGCTCTGGCGAGAATTCAAATTTTTAATTGCTGGCATTCCACTTTTAAATATTTGAAAACTTACTGCACGGAGATAGTATAATCATTCTTGTTTGATTCACTAGGGCGAATTATAAATTCGCCTTTACTTCCATAGCGAAACAGGAGTTCTTGCGCACGCTCGCCAGAGATATTATAATAAAAATGACATGGCCTAAAGCTTAATATTTTTATCCTTAGGGATTACCCAGTAAGTCACGTGATTTAAAAAAATTACTCCCTCCCCCACTCCCTGGTGATAATTGGTGATTTTTGGATTAACTCCCTCTCCATAGGTGAAAAAGGGAGATATATCACCCTACCCGCGCAAAAGTGGTCCATCCCCTAGCACATATTTTGCGCCGAAGGCGCGAAAAATCATAAGGGGTCCTTATGTTTTAAATTTTTTACTATTTTCAAACAAAATTTTTAATTTTTTAACTGTTTTTAGTCAAAATTTAACCATTTTGACTATTTTTTCTATTTTTCATTTAATAAATTTATTTGAGAAGAGGGTCAAAAAATTGTTTAATTTTTGCCCCCTCTCAAAATCACGAAAAATTTATATTTAAAAATGCATTAATTGGACCCGTGCAAATTTTCGAAAAATATCCGACCCCCTCCCCTTTTCACATATGTCCCACCTCAAATCACATGATTTTTCATTCTTCACCAAAAATCAACAAAAATGGCTATTTTTGCCCCAAAAACGATTTTTTGGCAAAAAAGCAATATTTTAGTCATTTTTTGCCAAAATATGATTTTTTTAGTAAAAAGGTGTTTTTCCACTTTCGAAAATTTTTGAAAAATGTCTATTTTTAAAAATATGAAATCACGTGATTTTCCTTTAACCCCTCTCCCCCGTGATATTGGCGATATTTTTTCAGACCCCCTTTGATCACGTGACTTATTGTATGGCCTTTTATAACAACTTAGGGTGCAAGACATTTAAAACAAAACGAATTTAGTTACATCTGAGAGATTGTTTGATCTCAGCGCAAAAAAGTTTTTAGATGCGGATTTTTTCAGTGTAGGGTATTCATCTATGGAGATTCTATTGGTGCAGTTAATTTTATATCAAGTTTTCAGGCTTTCGTTGTAATACACAATCTATTTGAATACTAAAACCCAGCAATTGAACCTTTCGTAGAGTTGACATAAAATTTCTTGTTTCAAGAATTTATCCTTGAAATTTTTTGCATAATAATCTACATTCCAGGAGGGATCAGGATCTACATTGACTTACTGAAATAGACCAGTGGATATGTCAAAAAATGCGTTCAAAAACCAGAAAAAGTCGATCTTATGGATTTTTCACTAAAATCGACTTTTCTGGTTTTTGTAACTCATTTTTTACATCTTTTAATGATTTGTTTTGGTAACCCAATATAGATTCTGATTCCTCATGGAATATAGATTATTATACAAAAAATTTCATGAATAAATTCTCAAAAAAGAAATTTTATACCTTCTCTACGAAAGGTCCAAATACTGGGTTTAGTGTTTAAATAGATTGTGTATTACAATGAAAACCTGAAAACTTGATATAAAATTAACTACACTAATAGAATCTCCATAGATGAATACCCTATACCGAAAAAATCCGCATCTAAAAAGCTTTTTTTGCGCTGAGAAAGCAATTTCTCAGATGTAACAAAATTCGTTTTGTTTCAACTGTTTTGCACCCTACTGTAAATATACCTTTGATACATTCACCGAGATTTAATGTTTTTAGTCAATAATACTGATAAAAATTTTTTAAGAGACAAAATTTCTCCTCTTTTTAAGATTATATCCAATTTAATAATGAAGATTGTAGAAGCTCAATGAAGAAAGAATAAAAAATTAAACGCATATGGCATGAGAAACCAATGAGATGATAGATATCAATTAAGATGCCATGTTTAACTAATCATGCATGCTTAGATTTTTATATTATATACAGTATCAAAATAATCTGTTTGAAAATAATAATTTTTTGAATAAACATTTATTAATGAAAATTTTTAAAATTGTTAAATAAAATAGTTAAGAATTATCTTTTTAAATATTTACACTTTTCTACGGTCATTAGCAGTGCATTTTTCAATTAAATGTTTTCTCCAACCAATATCATTGTTTGGTTTAATATCTATATTGCACAATAAGCATCTACCTGCAAGTGATTCTGGTTGTGCCACTAAAAAATAGACAGCATTTTACTATTCTACTACATTAAACGTGTAATGTGTGTCTGTTTGTCGGACGATCTCGGAAACGCTTGACTTAAACTGCCGGATTTGGAGTGGTTAAATTCGGGGGGGGGGGTAGCCCATGATATGGTACTATAGTCCTTTTTCACCGAGCTGAGTCAATTGGTATCGGTTTTTGAGAGATTGTATTGAAGGGAAAAGTTTCGAGTGACTGACTAACGAGCACAGAAAGATTAAGAAGTTTAGATACTTATGCAATTTTTTGAGCTAGCATGCAAATTGTATAAATTCTTTTGAATTGGTTGCTGGCAACGATCATGGAGCCGATATTCTGCTCTCTTAACGCAATCGAATAACAAATGTTGCTTTAAGTAACGTGTTTCAATGACCTAAAAACGAGTTATAATGAAAAAACTGGCATGGCCAACTTCTTTGCATGCTGGACAATTTGTTAATATAGGACATTCTTTTGAATAATGTTCTTTTAGGCCATTTTCGTTAAAGTTCGGACTTAATTTTCCACAATACATACATATTCTTAAAACTTTAGGACTTAAATTAAAGATAATAATATACACATACTTTTTATAATCAATTGGATCTGCATTATCCTTGTCATTATTAACACGAAGTGTTTGACTGAATTGTACTGTGCGTGGTCGTTGTGGTTCACTGTATCTGACTAGCGATGAACTTCTACTACTAAAATAAAAAAGGTAATGTAAATCATGAAATAAAATATGTCGAAAAAATATAAATACTTCAAAAATACGCGCAATCGATTTCTTGCATAAATTACCCCCGGCAGGTTGATTTTCAAATAAAAATACGTGATTTTCTTCTCGATGCTACTGTTTTGAAATGCCGGCTATTTTTCGTAAGACCCAATATAAACGCAAACGTCTATTAATCGAAAGTCCGTTGAATCATTATTTATCCACAGAAAATTTAGTTTTTGTCATATCAAAATAGGCTAGTTTTAATGTTTAAAAAATATTTTACCGTCAAACCATTGATTTTGTACAAAAAAATGTAAAATGTATAAATTTATATTAATAAATAATTGTGAACTTTTCATTATACTTTCCTTCTACTCGATGAAACAGAACTAGGCCTAGAAGACGGTCTGGATGTAGTTTTAGAGCTGCCCGCTTTAACTTCTTTTCCACCATCAATGCGATCTAGTTCAGCATAAAGACTTTTAATTAAATGGTTTTTAGCTGACTCTCCTTTTGGAAGAGTTTTTCTTATAGCTGTTCGATCTCCTTTTACGTAGACATAAAGAATTAAATTTTTTCCAATATTTCTAATCTAAATATTTAAAATAAAAAAATTTTTACATACAATTTACTTCAGAATCTGTATGGTTCATACAATTATTGCCAAATTTACATATCTGGTTTTCGCTTACAATACTAAACACAATAAATATTACAGAAAATATTTAAAATACCTATTTGGGGCTTTTAAAATATTAACAGCATTCCAAACTATTTTCGCTTTACCTTGATCACTACGAACAGAACCTCCGGACAAATTAAAAGGTTGCATAAACTTTTGCATATAAAGCATTGCTATCTATAAAAGATCATATTTTAATTTATCAATATTTAACAAGCCTCTGAATTTCCTCGTAATATGTCATTGATAGCATCATGAGTTGCTGGTGTAAAACGACTATCCTAAATCATAAATAAAAGAAATAAATTATTAGATTACAGAAATGGTGTCTCCAGTTCGACTAATTAAATTTTGATATGTGCGATTTACAATTTTTGGGCCATCGGATTTAATTAAACCATGTTTTTCCAAATATTCTAGGGTTACATATTTAAGCAAATCTAAAGCTTCAGCATACACCTAAATTTTATTTTATTGAACATCTCCAAATGCCCTACATTGAACAATTTATCCAATAGACCTTTTACGATTGCTGGTAATGCCGTAACTAATAATGATTGTGGGATGTATTTAGTAGAATTATTTAGTAGCGCTAACTTTATTTCCTTTAACGCTTTTCTTCTATTTTGCCAATTTTTTGAGTACATATTTGCAGCCTAAATTTTAAAAATTTTGCAACTTTTATGTATTTCTTTTTAAATCATAAATTTTAATAGCTAGGAGCAAACAATCAATAAGGCTGAGCAAATTATGAAAAACTTTTTGCTTCACTTTTTGGAGAAAAAAGTTTCTTGAAAATTAAAAGTTTCGGCTTATGGGATCGAACCTGAAGGTCTAAACGTTGTTTAACTTGCCAGATCGGACGGACGGCTTCTTTGTCCATTGAACGCCAGCTTTTTTGCCGTTTATCGGATAAACGGAAATATACCAATATGAAAATATCGAAAACATTTTTATTTCAATATAATACCGATATAAAAATATCGAAATAAGAATTTCAGTACAACATCCCTAGTCGACACAATTAGTGTGCTCGATTGCGCGCATTGCCAGACCTTGAAAACGCTGCCCTGACCCCAATTCAGGGAAGAGATGTATGTATTGAAGCGAAAATATTCTAATCAGGAAAGCGTTTTCAAAGTCCGGCAATACGCGCAATCGATTTCTTACATAGAAAAATCCACAATAAGATTATTGTGATGGAAATTTAAAAACTTGAAAAATTTTTAAAAAATCGAGCAAAAATCGCAAAATTGACCTTTTTTGGGGCATCCTGTATATTCGAACTTGCACTTTTTGGTCCAAAATTGCTCAAATATAATAAATAGAAAAATAAAAATAATCTAGATCCAAAATTAAGCATATACAAAAAATCTCATCCAAAGTGCAAAAAATTATGTATCAGATATTCGAACCCGTCCCATCATAATGTATGTCCGCCATCCTAACCATGTGGCAATGGAAGTTTATCGCTCGCCTTTTATTTTTAGTTTGCTCCGCCATGGCAAATGAGCACAATAATTACTGTTTCAAGTCCAAAATGAGCAACAGCTTGGCTTGCATAAGCTCGATCATCGGAATTAATGGCAGCAAGTAACTTTTCTTCTGTCAATATTTCGTCACTACTATTTGAGATCGTATCTTCTTTATTGTTTTGTTTACTGAATTTTTAATAAAATTCGAATAATCAATTTAAAAAAGTGTGATACAACAGTGATATAAAAACCAAATAGTATGCAGCCCCGAGGGGCTGCGTGAAATTCACATTTATGGTAGTATGATTTAAAAAAATTTATACTTCCTTGCAACTGCTGGCACTATTTGATTTTCTTTTTCATAAAATTTATTAATTGGCTGTCGGGTAAGCGAATCTACTTTTGACGAATCAGATTTAGGTTCTTCATAAAGTTCAGGCTCTGATGTTGGCACATATGTAGAAGTTGAAGATGAGCGAGGAATTTGGGAACTAACATTTAATCTTCTGGGCTTACTAATATTAGGCTTAATATCACTTTGAATATTGTACTTCCTTCTTTGTGGAGGTGTGAAAGGAGGTGATATCGCTTAAAAGAATTGTATTGCCGAGAGCTTTCAAAAATTAACTTTTTCAGGACAATTCTATTTTTCATGTAGACAACCTCTTCTTAGAGTAAACTTAATGTTGAAAAAATTTTTAAAAAACTACCCTGATCCCCTATAAAAAAATTTTACCATGCCGGTAACCAGGTGCGTATCTATTGACATTTTTTGTTAAAAAATTTCTAGGATTCATCGACGGGGAGGGCAATACTGTATTTTTTTCAAATTTTTAGGGAAAAAAATTTTTTATATTGGATCGGTTGGGGGCAATACAGTAATGCGATTTTCCACAAGTGCAAAAATTTGTGAAAAAATTAACGAAATGGCCAAAAAAGCCGAAAATTTTGCTAAAAATCGTAAATTTTGACAAAAATTAGTAAAAAATTTCAGTTTTTGTTTAAAAATGACAAATTTTGGATATTTTTTGGTGAAAAATTTTTTTGGGCAAAAACATAAGGGGGCATTAGAAAAAGTTTATCATTTTTTAGCGACGGGGTGGGGCGATTGTCTTCCTTTGTTCTTCACTTAAATATGCCCCTTCCGGTAACGAAAGACCGGTATCCGAAGGCCGGTAACAAATGATCTGGTAACAGAGGGCCAGTAACGAACGGTCGGTAACAAAAGGCCTAGTGCCAAAAAATTTCATGAAAATCGGAAAAAACTTTAATTTCGATCCGGGATTCGAACCCGCGACCTTAAAGTGCAGTCTCAGAAGTTCTACCCATTTGGCCATGAAGGCCTGTTTATTAGGACTTTTTTTATAACTTTCGAGAACTTTGGGTTACAATATAAATTTAAATGATGGATTTTGATTGCGAGCCATAAAAATTTGCGGCATGGATTTGAATGTATTACAAAAAAAAGAAAAATTAGAAAAATGCAAAAATTTGGATAAATTTGGTTATAGGGATTTGAAAATCATTTTTGAATAGGGCTTTTCGAAACGAACTATGGATCATTCTAAACGGATTTTACCAAAAAGTCTTTAGAAAAGTCTTTTTGGTAAAATGCATATTGAAACGGATTTTTCGAAATGAACTTTTCAAAATATTTATGCAAAACGGATTAGTCTTCATAGATAAATTTCTATAAATTAATTTACTTACGAATTCTTTCGAATAGTTTTCTAGAGATCTCACTTTTTTGACCACTAACACCATTTTCAGATATATCAAAACTAGAACGTGAGCTAACTCTAATTTTGTTACTTTTTACAGTTATGTTTGATGCCGTACTTTTTGATGTAGATGGTCTAGGGTCATTCTAAATATGTGAAATTTTCACTTTTTTATAAAATGTATTTGGTATAAGTTAAAAGTAGCTTACAGGGATATCTTCTAGTAATCTCTGATCAATTTGTGACAAGTAGTGATTTATAAGAGCTTTCATTTCTTCTGTTAATTCCTGCGCATGATCGAAATTATCATTTTGAATTGCTTCTTTTTTAGAATTTTCTAAACCTTCTATATCATTCAATGCCATTTCAAGTTGAGATTGTGCAAAATGTGCCCTTTTTGCAAGAGTGAAATTTTCTTCCTAAATTAATAAACTGGTAGTTAAAAAAACATATGTGTTTACCTTAACAGCTTTTGCTTTATTTCTTGCAATAATTTTTAATAGTTCTTTAATATATTTTGAAGGATTTTTATCAAGTTTAGATGGTAAGCTATACTATTTTGATAATATAAAAATAAAAATTGTTTATTACCTAGATGTTCTTGATGAAGATAATGACGAATCCTGAGTGTCAAATTCACTACTATTCGAATTTATTTTAGAAGAATTTTTTAAATAACTCCCAAATATTTCTATTTTTATTAATCCACATCTGTTACTTGGGTTCAAATCAGAATTTGAATAATTTCTCCCGACTAATAATTTTAGAAATGTTGCCTCGGTATCCACAAAAATGGTCTTTAGCTCATGTTTATTGGCGTGAGATTTATGTTCTTTGAAAACTACTTCCCTGTAAAATTCTATGTTAATTTTTTAAATTTCCTTTACCCTAAACGATGAAAGAATATATCATAAATTGATTGATTATTTAATTCGTTAGTGTAGTACAAATCTAGGCGACTTGCTACAATATTTTGTATTATTCTGTTAAATTTTTGTACTTACGAATATAATGTTTATGACATAAAATTTGGATCTTATTAACTTTACTAAGTTGATTTAGTTGAATAATAATGGGCTGTGGAAAAGAAGCATTTCTATAATTTGTCTATTATTAATATAGGGGACATGAATATCGTGGAAAATATTTTTTGAGCCATATCTTTTTCACTGAATCCTCTTTCAACGAAATTTTTTGCCAGAACTAAAGAGTGTATGAGGAAAATTTTTGTTCAAATTTCAATAGCAGACAACTTCAGGTTTTCGCTGTGATGAATTTTTTTTAAATACGCTAACATTTTCAATTTTTTACTCTAACTTTCAATCCCTTTATATTTTCGTAGAGCCATCCGAAAATCCTGAAGTCGTCTGATATTGAAATTTGCATACAATTTTCCGCATACACTCTTCTTTAATTCTGGCAAAAAACCGCGTCGAAAACGGATTCAGTGAAAACGATATGACTCAAAAAACATTTTCCGCGATATTCATGGCCCCTATAACAATGTTCTTTGCCTACTCTTCTGAAATCCATTCTTTTGTTGACAATAATGCAGAAGGAATAGATCCAAATTCATTGGATCCAGCTTTAACAACTATAAAATCTAGCCTAGTTTCAAAATCTGATAAGGACATTTAAATTTAAAGAATTAAATATTGAATTTCCAAATTTCATAAAGTCGCATGCTATTAAATAGAATTAAAGCTTTTTCGTTGATAGAATTTAAACTCGAAATTTTGTCTCTATGTAATATTTAGTATCCTTGGTGAAAATGTCGACTTGTTGTTAGGTGCATAAAATTACGGCTGTGTTTATTTCAAAAAATTTACATAATAGAATTGTTTTTAAGAAAACATCTCTGTAAATATTTGAAATGGGTAGGGTGTCCTGATAAAAAGTATTTCTATATCTTCAATTCATGATTGATCTCTTAACTCAATAAAAATCATAAATATAAAAAACCGATTTCTGTGAATCGGTTTTTTCCGTCCGTCCGGAATCACGAGATCTCAGGAACGGTAAATCAGATTGACATGCGATCTTTTTTAAAAATTAATAGGTAGGGAGTAGATGTGCAGAAAGCAAACAAATTTGGGTTATCCCTAAAAAAATTTTAAAAATTCAATTTTTTCAATTTTGTAGGGCTTTTTTCAAAGGGGGTGCTGTATCTCGGCTATTTGAGCTTTTATTGCTCTGATTTTTGTACTCAGGGGTTTTTCGGCATGTGGAACAAGATGCAAACGCTATTTTTCAATTTTAACCTAAAGGGTACCGCCTATATAGAGGAGTAAAAAATAAAAATTTTTTGATCCTAGGAAGGGGGTACATATACCCCCTCCCCATGAAAAAATCCTGGGTACGGCACTGTTTGACCCTTAGGGGGTCAAAAATTCAAGTTTCCAAAAAGACCTCCAAATTAGCTGATTTTTTGTACTCGTTGATTTTTCGACATGGGGAACATGATCGCGACGCTAATTTTCAATTTTGACCTAAGGAGTACCCCCATATAAGGGATAACACCCAAAAATCAATTTTCCAAAATTGCTCCAGATTGGCATATGTTTTTTATATCAACAATATTCAAAGTTAGTCAATAATCCTATCGATCCTACCGATTATCCTACCAATCGGTTCATTGAGAGGCTTATTGTAAATGGCGCACGAAGCGCGCTATTTATATAAAAAATTAATTTAAATAAGAAATAACAACAATTTAAAATTTTCAAGAGAAAGAGATTCGAATAAACTACATAAAAAACACAATACCTGTTTACAAGGACGTACTCTCTCGGAAAAAATTGTGCGGATCAAATCCGTGTGCAGCTCCACTTGTATAAAACCGTGCAGTTGCATGGGTTTAAATTTTTTACTCGTGCACAAGCGACCCCACAATATTACTCCTATGTCGTGCACGGTTTAAGGTGTGTGAACTGGTTAAAAATTGGGTATAACCTATCCTCCTGCACAGGTCGGCCCGTACATATGCGCGAGTTTTGTTCGTGCGCGCTGCACGATTTTCAAAATCCCTAATCCGTGGAACTTTGCCATGGGTAAAACCCACCATTTACATCCATGGATTAGATTTCGACAAACCCTTGCATGTGTACGGATCAACCGGTGCAGGTGCACGGGTTTGATTCATGCATTCCGAGAGAGTAGCTAGATCATCGCATTGTAATGATTCTCCATCAAAAACCATCGCATTTGTGATGATGGTTTTTAATGGATTTAAGACAAAGAATGCTTATAAAAAAAAATAAATTTTGCGTTCGTTTTTAGAATCTTGCAATGCTTTTAAAAATTTTCTAGAGAAATTGCGATGGTTTTTAACCCTAATCCGGCAACCTGGGGTCCAACAGACCCCAAAGAAAAAAGTACCGTTTTTCAAATCGTTATATCTCGGCAAATATAAAGGTTTGAGAAAAAGTTTATACCACATTTTGAAGCTCTAAAGTAGAGCTAAATAATACAGCAAATTTTATTTGAATCGGCTATTTTATGAGATTCTTAGAGGTCTTTTAAAACAGGCTATTTTTGCAACAAAATAACGTTGCCGAATTAGGGTTAAATTGGCTGGCTACGCCACTGCCTGCTTACAAAGTAGGAAATAATCTATTTACATATTTTTATAATTAAACATGAATTTCTTGATCATAAATCCAAGAAATTATTTACAAAAAATATGCCTTGATTAAAAAACGCAGCTACCTTTTCTATCTTTTTGTGAGCCATTTTTTGAAGCTTCAGGCAAAACTTGTACCCATTCGTTCTCTTTCCAAGAGAACCCATAACGAACACCATTTATTTCAATTCCTTTCTCCATACAATCTGTGGTCTGGATTCCTATTTCAACATTCTTAAGATGTTTTGAAATCTGTTGGCTTAGGAATTCATCTGTTGTCCAATAAGCTGGTTCAGCAGTTCCGATTAGTGCAAAAATAATATTAGTTCCTACGAGTACACAAGCAGTGATAATAAAAATCCATCGCCATTCTTCTTGTTCGTTGTGTTCATTTATCCCATTGACCATAATCGGGACAATTAACATCGTTATCATAATTCCTAAACGTTACTTTTTATTTATGTTGTCAATTATAAAATCTATGAACAAACCTAAAGAAATATTTCCAGTTACGAAACTATTATAATGTTTTGATATCAGAGAACCCGTTTTAAAAAATCCTCCAGTTGCAATGCCAAGGCAACCTTCAGCCGCAACTAAAATTAAAAAGCATGCAGTAGAATTTTCGGCTGGTATAAATCCTAGTATGATTAGAAACAAAGCAGCACCACCAAAAGCCACTGAATTAAAAATTTTAATTTTAATTGTTTCTGGGATAAAATGAATCTAAAAGCGAATCATTAAATATAAAAAAATGGATAAAAAAGAACCTTATCACTAATGAAGCCGGACAATAATTTTAAGCCAAATTGAAGCAATGGAGGAAACGCAGCTGTAATACCCGTTTCCCCAACACCAAAACCCAGAACTTTTTTCAGATAAGTTGGTTGGTATAAGAATACAAGATTAACACAATAAAAATTTCCTATTGCAGCAATCCAAACTGCCCAAACAGAAAGGGTTTTTAAAATATTCAAATATGGAATATTTTTTGAAGCAGCCTTTAGGTTCACGGATTTGCCTATTGCTATTTTACCACTTTCTGTCCTTCCAACCAATGGATGCTTTGCTAAACTTTTTTATGACAACTTTTAATTTTTTTCTTTTTATGCACGTTGAGAAAAAGTTGTGTAAAAAATTAAAACCATATATGAATAAGGAGGGGGGGGGGGGACAAGTTACCTCGGGATATATGTCGTCGACCAAAAAAAAGTCGCCATCTAATTTTTTGTCTCGGCTATATAGCTTTGATTCTTATGAATCTTAATTTTTGATTCGATGCTAGCTACATGAGGGGGGGGGGACAGTCCCTCCCATTGGTAATGTATGATGAAAACCATCATGGCGCATTGTAAAATTCTGCATGAATGAACCGCTTAAAAGAATCCCGCTTGGACCTATTTATTTTTAACTTTTTTGCCTTTTTAAATTTAAAAAAAAGAAAGACGGTATTTTTTATAACTCACCAAGGCGAATAAAAAGGATCAAATTTATCCAATTTGAACATTTGTAGCCGGATAAATAGTCTGTGTCCGGATTCGGTTAACCGATCGATTGGTTAACTTACCGGATCCTACTCTAGTTTTTATGCGCTTCAATTTTTTACAACTTTCTCCCGCTATGTGTGACAACTTCTAAAGCATACCTGGAGTATTCCTATAAAGAAAATAAAACAATATAAACAAGACTAGAGAGCAAAGTGAATGACCATAAAAAACTGATTGCCATCCAAGAGAGCTGGTACACAAAGCTCCACTAATAGGATTTGTCAAAATAGGTGAAAACTGAACAAATGCCACCAAAGTTGAAACGAAAAGTCCATTTTGCTTAAAATAAGTCCATTTTGAAGTAAACACGCCAATTACAGGAAAGTTACAAGCAAATGCCACTCCTAAATTTTATGAAATTACAGGGTGCCAAAAAATGGCACTTTTGCGATTTTTTCAAATTTTTCGAGTTTTTTAATTTTCACAAAAATAACCCTATAGGGGATTTTTCTATGCGAGAAATCGATTGCGCACATTGCCGAACCCTGAAAACTCTTTCCTGACCGTGAATCAAGGAAAAGATGTGTTTATTGAAACGACAGTAGATTCCTCCCATAGAAAAGCTATAGGGTATTTTGGTGAAAATTAAAAAACTTGAAAAATTATGAAAAAATTCGCAAAAGTACCATTTTTTGGGGCACCCTGTAAAATTGAATTATTTTTCCTACCTTGAATAAATCTAGCAATAAGAGCAACTAAAAATCCTTGCATAATTGCTAAAGGCATTAAAGCTGTTGAAATGGACGATATAATTCCAAAAACTGGAAAAACAATACGTATTCCGAAACGATTGGCCTAAACTTCTTATTAATTATTATGACAAGTTAAGATACCAATAAGACTGCCGGAAAGTTTGCGATCAAAGCTCCTATTGCTACAGCCATTGTTAGATAATTGTTTTGATTATTAGTAAATATTCCTTCTTCACCTTCTTCATCTTCTTCACCGCTGGTTTCATTCTTTTCACTACTAATACCAAAATCTATGCTGCTTTTCTCTTTTGACGGTATACAAATTACAGCAAAGTTAAAGGCTAATATGTTGGACCATATGGATGCGAGACATAATAATACAAGTATGAGAATATAAAATCTTGTTCGAGCTTTAAATGGTTTAAAAAGCTGAACTGTAACATTATGTGTCTTTCCTAAAATACAACATTTTATGTTCCTATTAAACATTTTCTTACCTCTTGTACCATGCCAAACTTCTTTATCAATATTCAGATTGTTAAAATTCAAGTCGCGCACTTTATGATTTCCGCTTATTTGGGACCNCCTCTTGTACCATGCCAAACTTCTTTATCAATATTCAGATTGTTAAAATTCAAGTCGCGCACTTTATGATTTCCGCTTATTTGGGACCTTGAATTCTCCCACTCTCTTCCATACAAATCATCCAAAGTAATTTTATAAATTTGAGTACTTGAATCCATTTTTCTTTAAAATATAGGAGCCACTAGTACACAAAATATCCAAATAATGAAATAATTTTGACAAGCAAACTAAAACGATTCCATTTTATAATCCGGTAAAATAAGCTTAAAGTTACACTTGGTTTATTTGAAAACAAATAAGTTCAATGTCTATTAGCGTAACAAGAACTCAAAGCGTTAAGCTTTATGAACTTAATAAAAATATGGAAATGAACTCATATCAAAATTAAAAAGAAAGCTAAAATTTATAACATATCTACTCACAAATGTACCATATAGATGAAAAAGTCGCCTTCGGCGCTGCATCAAACAACATTGAATGATCAACACAACCCCATACATATAACAAAGATTCATATGGCTCAACAGAGCACTCTATATACATAAGTTATGATATCGATATCATAACTCAAAAGCTCAAATAAAAAATCAAAAAGTTTATAAGGTTTTTCTTCGTCACATAAAGATCTTCATAAAAAGTGGTGAAAATTAAAGTTGTTCAGCAAGCGTTAAAGAATTTTTGAACTATCGCTTGACCCAGTAGGACCCGCATTTGGTTCTTTGTAATTTTTGAACCCCTTATATAAACCCTATATAGTCAAACCTCGATAAAACGCTGGACCGACCCCAAGGTGGCATCTTTCCGAGGATGGCGTCTTATCGAGATTCAATGGTATTTGGGGACTTTAAAGGTGGCGGTTCATTAAGTTTTTTGGATTTTGTTGCAAAAAATAACTAATAAATCTTTTTTTGTTGGAAAAACAGCCATTTTTGACGATTTTTGATGAAAAAATGTCATTTTTTATTGAAAAATTGAATAAAATTTACATTTAAAAAAATATGTCGGTGCTTTGGGTGGAACCACCCAAGTCACCCATGGGTGGTACCAATAGTGGGTATGGGTTATCACCCACTATTGGGTGGTAGGTGATAACCCATTTTCAATCCCTGATCGAGGTTTGGCTGTATTAGTATCATATAAACGAATTTATTCATTGACCCACTGAAAGTTTAAGAGCTATTCAAATTTCTATAGTAGCCATAAAAATGTTGGTCGACATCTTTGTATTTTATATAAATACCAATGATCATTTCTTAAGAATTTTACATAAAAGGCTGACTGTCCGCCTTACAAACATAATTACATGAAAGCTCAAGGTTTTTATTGCTTTCGGGTGCAAATGTACTGATTTATTTTATAGATTAAAAATATATATTATTTTTTATAGCATACAAATTTAAACTTAATCCTACGACATTAAACATGTAATGCCTGTTTATCGGGCGATCTCGGGAACGTTAGATTTAAACTGATAGTGCCAAAACAAAAGTTGTAGGGGACCTGACAGAAGACGATTGACACTAAAATCATCTAAATTGGAGACAACAATTTCTATATATTTTTTACCCCTTGGGGACTAAGGAAAAAATATATATTTCAAGCTCAGTATATACTGATCTTGATTTTCCCGCCAACATGCATCTCTGCGTGGTCGTATTGTCGGGAAAATCAAGCTCAGTATATACCACTGAGCTCAGTATATACGCAGGGGCAAGCTTTCGTATACGATAGACATCTAGTAGTATCCATCAAAAAAGTTAAAAATATGTAGTATTGGCCGCCACGAAACAGCGGCCAAGATACATGTTGTTTTAGATACAGCCAAAAAGTCGACAAATTCGAGATTAGGTGGTAAAAATATGTAGTGTTGAAAATTTTTACGAAGGAAATTTTTGACCCCCATAAAAAACATACGGACCCTTATGATTTTTTACTGGTTTTCGGCCAGCTAAAACTTGAAGGGGACTCTGTGGTTTTTTCGACCCTCGGCCGATTTGGGGGGGGGGCAATTTCCCGAGTTCCCCCCCCCCCCAACTAACGACTCCACTTTATATACAATAAAGAAATATATTGATTTTAAAAGCCTTAAATATCTGCGGTTATACTTTTGGTAACTTTGAGCACAGAATTTTATGATGATAAAAAAAGTTTCAATACAATGCGTTAAGTAAAAAATCGTTGATATTGAGACCTCATGTGTACAAATAGATTATTTGCGCGTGATATGACACGATTCCAGACATTTGGAATCGTGTCATTTCTTAAGCGTTAATCCATAAAATCTAATTGCTAAACTTATTAAAGTTGAGTGCAAGTGTCCTGAAGTTTGTGTATAAAAATTGTAGGACGGAAGATCATAAAATAAAAGATGGGAGATCATACAAATAAAAGATGGGAGATCATATAAATAAATGAATGAATATATGCGTATAAAAAAAATATTATTAAGTACCGGGGGCCGAAAGCTAATGCGCTTGCGATTTCTCCAAGCGGCATTCCAGAGCGTTTTACTCTAGAGTAAAATAAAAAAAAACACAAAATAGTAAGAAAAATTGTTTTGTTTCCAATTTCGATGATTTTGGTGTCAAATGTCTTCTCTCATCCTCTCCTACAACTTTTGCAATGGCACTGTCCGTTTAAATCAAACGTTCCCGAGATCGACTGGACTTACATAACTTTTTTTCGAACTCATATTTTTATCTTTTTTCTAAAGAGTTTACTCCAGAGTAAAATAAACACAAGCACAAAAAAGCCCATCCATACACCCAAAAAAGAGAAGGAGAGTTTTTTTGTAATCCTACTACTATAAATATGTATGCTTGTGTGTGTTTGTTTGTCTGTTTGTGTGTCCAGAAGACTTGGGAACTATAGATTTAAATCCTGAGTGCCATTGCAAAAGTTGTAGGAGATAATGAGAGAAAATGGTTGACACCAAAATCATTGAAATTGGAGGCAAAAAATTTTTAAGTTTTTTGTGTTTTTTAAATTTTATTCTGGAGTAAAGTTGGGTAAAAAGTGAAATTTTACTCCAAAGTAAAATATTTAACGAAGAAAAACAGGGAGCGTCGCTCGGAAGTGCCACTCGGAGTCACACTATGAAAAACCTAGAGAGCATTAGCGCGGTGCTTTAGATTAAAGCACAGAGTTTAATGATCGTTGATTGCTATTTCTACTAAATCTTGAACAAATCGAGTCGCAACTTTTATGTATTAAAAATTAATTTTTGTTCATTTAAATCTTTTAAATTTTTCAATTCAATGGAAACGGAGAATGATAAGTATATATTGGGTGTTCTATGAGCAAGATGCGAAATTAGATAAATTCATGTTCTGGCCACTGTCTTCATGCAGTGTTTACTATTCGTGTCAGACATCAACATTTCCATTTCATTCAGCTGATTTTTTTTAAAATAATTTGATTTGTTTAGTTTATAGTAAAAAATTATGGACGAAAAACCTAGTTTTAAAAATGAATACACGTTTGGGTGGAATTTTTTAAAAAGTCTCTTTAAATTATCACCTCTATTGTATTCAAATTTTTTTGATTTATCTTTACTTTTTACTTTAATTACTTTGATTTGCAGCATATTAAGTAAGACAATATATCGATTTTTCTTTTGAAAGTATAATTTAGGTGAAGTTGTTGGCTATTATATTGGTTTAATACCCGGAAAAATGTATGGTGACCTCATTAATAAGGATGAATCAAACTTTTGGCATTTATTTTGGACTGGAACTCTTATGTATATAGCAAAATGTTTGGTAAATATTTGAAATTTTTATAAAGTAACTATATTTAAGCATAGTTGCTAGCGCTCATTTCATTTTTTTCCTGGTTATTGTATTTATCATGGAGGAAAAATTTAGTTAATGCATTGCAAACCCGTTACTTTTCTAGCCAAACCTTTTATAAGCTGAATTGTATCGATTCATATGGGATCGATAATCCGTAAGTTATGTTGTTAAAGTTTTAATAGAATTAGAGATCAACGATTAACACAAGATGTAGAGAGAATGTGTAACCAGCTCGCTATTTCAGTTCTACCTGCTGGGCTTATTGGACCATTTGTTGTAGCATATTATACATGGAAAACATGGAAAACGTAAATCTTATTGTTCTCGTAAAATTAAGAATTTTTAGCGCAGGACCATTTGGTGTTGGAGTGATATATTTATATTTTATTATTGGGACAGTTATTAATAAAATTCTTATATCTCCCCTATCAAAATGGAGTGCTCGTGTTGAACTGAATGAAGGAAATTTCAGGTATATGAAACTTTTTTAAATTAAAAATATTTACAGGTATAAGCATGTTACCATTAGAGATAATTCTGAACCAATAGCATTCTATCGAGCTGAAGAATTTGAAAATTTTGAGTCCAATAAAGCACTGTACAAATTATTGCAATGTCAATTACGGTTAATGTTTTGGCGTTTTCCAAACATTTTTTGGATGCAATTTTTTGATTATTATGGGGGATTATTGAGCTATGCAATACAGTACATCCCAATCTTTTTAATGCATTCATACGATGGTAGTAAAGATATTGCCACAATAATTTCTAATGTATGTTAATAGTTTTTTTGTTACTAAAAAAACATACGATCGGTTTAAAAATAGCAAATTATTGTTTTGCAATCACTTTTTAAATTCACGTTTTTCACGCTTTAGACACTGTCTCTGGAAAGTTTTAAGAGACAACATCTTACTAAGTGCCCCATAAAAAAGGCGCTTTTGCGAATTTTGCGCGATTTTTCAAATTTTTTAAAGTTTTTTAGTTTTCACAAAAAATTTTGTAACAGAAAATTACATCTTCATTTCTAATTTATGCACCTAACAAATATAAATAAATATAGAACGCATTCGTTTATATCTACCTCATTAATAGCTTTACAAGAATGACCGATGTTGCTTCAACTGCTGGTGAAATGTCAGGGATTTTACAACGGTAATTCTTAATATTTTCTTTAAATTCAAATACTTCATTATTTAGAATTGCTGATTTTGTTAGATGTATGGAAAATATGCGCTTTCTTAATTGTTGCGAAAATTTCGAAAACACTGCACGAAGTACTGTTACTTCAAATAATGAAAATTCTGATGAAAATTTTATTTATGAAATTGAAGATTTAACATATTCACTTCCATCAGATACAAATTGTATTCTTTTAGAAGGTTAAAAAATATTTATTTTTTAGCCCTATACATTTTAGGATTAAATCTAAAACTTAAAAATGACACAAATTTGCTCATCACAGGGCCTAGTGGTTCTGGTAAATCTTCATTATTAAGAATTCTCTCATGCCTATGGAATCCAAAACAAGGAATTATAAGAAGAAATATTGGCTCCAATGATGTATTATGTATTCCCCAACGCGTATATTTCCCAACCGGTAATTTAAGCCTGAGACAACAGATTTGTTTTCCTTGTACAATATCGAATAATTTTGCTTCAGAAGGTGATAGTTTTTCAATATATTAAATAATAAATTTTTTTAGACACTGCACAAATCGAAAACATTTTGAAAACATTGAAATTAGACTCATTGCTTGTTCGTTGTGGTGGTTTAGACAATTTAATCGATTTTGAATGGTATTAGTTTTTCTAAAGTAGTTTTAAAAATTGTTGCATAACCCTTTCTTTTTATTGCAAAATGGCTATTTTTTAATGAGACTACAGTAGTAGTTCCGGCCATTTTTGCTGTTCAAGTTTTATAGCTTTGGGGGGGGGGGTGTTCCTACTTTTTCAAGTTTTGTTCAACCGTGTACTGTATATGCAAAAATTGAAAATGATATCAAAGTTTTTCAATTTTTAGGAAAGAAACCTTGACTCCGGGTGAGCTACAGAGGTTGTCATTTGCTCGTGTTGTATATCAGAAGCCAAAACTTGTAATCCTTGATGAAGCTACTAATTCTTTACCAAATGATATGGAAGCGACAATTTATAGATTGCTTAAAACAGTATTTACAATTAAATATATATAGGTGGGCCCAAAAGTCAGCAAAATTTTTTAAACCTATACCTTTTTCACTAATATGTTTTCGACGTAGTTATTTCAATTATATTGAAGTGATAGTCCATATACAGAGTGTTTCAGAAGCTCTGTTATATTAGATGATTGGCAGGGGTGTATGTAGGATCTTGTGACAGAGGGGGCTGAACTTATAAAAGTCGAAAAAATCCATAAAAATATAAGGGGAAATCTTTAGGTTTATTTTTTCCTTAAGTTATTTTTATGACGCGGCTTTGTCACGACAAAAGGGGCTGAAGCCTTCTACCCTCCCCCGGCTTCGCCCATGGTCTTGAACGTTTTGTTTATCCCATATTT
Source organism: Acrobeloides nanus (assembly GCA_900406225.1). Lineage (NCBI taxonomy): Eukaryota > Metazoa > Nematoda > Chromadorea > Rhabditida > Cephalobidae > Acrobeloides > Acrobeloides nanus. The sequence goes on along the minus strand of OZJO01018766.1, from coordinate 10,203 downwards.
CGTTCTGAAAATCTATTCAATAAACCCTTTTTCATTATTTTATTTACGGAATGGAGAAAATTTTTGGTAAAGCGGATACATATTTCATCAAACATTCGGGTCAATGCTTAATTTAAAGAATATGTAAATTTCTAAATTTCTGATTTCTTTCAGTATTTTGATGATTTTGTAAAACCGCTATCATTTTCGATTAAAAAATTTTTCACAACATTGCTCGCATCAAGACGAATTAGAATCTGTGGTCGCCGATAAAATTTAACCTCCGTGAAAGGTTTAAAAATCCATTTGAAAATTGTGAATCTGCAGATGGGTCATCTTGAAAAAACCGCTCTAGATCAGTCAAAAAAATTTTTTCACATAAAATTTTATATGGATCGATGCAGAATTCTGCACGGATTTCGAAANTGCAGATCTGTCATCTTGAAAAAACCGCTCTAGATCAGTCAAAAAAATTTTTTCACATAAAATTTTATATGGATCGATGCAGAATTCTGCACGGATTTCGAAAAAGCTTTTCTAGAACGAGATATGGAAGTCCAAACACCCAATGTAACAGAACTTTTGAGACACCACACTGTAAATCAATAGGTTAGCTTACGTTTGAACGGATTATGAGCTCCCCATATAAAACAATATAAATTTAGAACGAAATCCAATATATTTCTGCTGGTCATAGAGATTCTTTGCGGAAGTTACACGATTTAGAACTTAAATTAGATGGAAAAACAGGCTATAACATTCTAGAAATCATTAATTGAAGTTTGATGATAATTTTGTATTTACATATTCATGTAGGGGATAATGAGAGAAGACGATTGGCACATTTATCAATGAAAATTTTTTATTTTTTACCTCTTGGGAGACCAGGGCGAAACAATCGATTTTTCAAAAAGTTCTCCAAATCGGCTGATTTTTTGTATTCGGGGGTTTTCGGGTATGAGAAACACGAATTAGAAGGAATTTTTGAATTTTGACCTCAGGAAGGGGTCGAATCGGAAAAAAATTTTACGTGCATAAAATTTATACATGTGTAAAACTTTCAAAAAATAAAAAATTCAACTTTTTAAATAGGTTTCGAAACGCTCGGGAGTGCCACTCGGAGTTACTCTCGGAGAAACAGTGAAAACCTTGTCACCGGAAATAAATATGCGAATTTTGAGTCATGAAAAGCAGTAATTTTTATCGAAAAAATCGATTAACTATAACAACGATTAATATAAAAAAGTATTAGTAATGACTAATACATTTTAACGAGGAGTATCACTCTGGAGTGCCGCTCGGAGTCACAACCTCCGAGTGCCTGGCTCCCGGTACTTTATAGAATTATTATTTACTGTTATTGTTTAAAATAAAAAATTCATAAACTTTGCTTTCTCATATTACTTTTGTGTTGGAAACCAAACTGGACAATATTAATTTATACAATATTAAGTATAGAAATAATTGTAATAAAAGCCTTCATTATGAAATAAGCATTGAGATACATATGTTTTGTGTAGCTTGCATGGCATAAAAATATACTTAAAAGAAGCAAAAAATATATATACGAAAAACACAATGAAATTTTGAATTCCTTTAAAAAATTGTGCATTTAAATTGGTGGTCTATTTGGATTAGTGGAATCATTAATGTTTGGAGTCATGGCCGCTGTGCGATCTCCTTCAATAATCACTTGTGTTAAGTTTCTCAAGTTTCCATTTGGACATGCCCGATAAAGTAAGATAGCGAAATAAGCAAACGATCCGCCAACCATAATACAAAAGATCTTAAAATATCATAGAAACTATATAAAATTTAAGCGTACCGTCGAAATCAAATAAGTAAAAGTCACAGATATCGCATATCTGAACGAATAAAAGGTACTAACAAAGCAAATTAAAAACGAGATTGCAAAAAGTAAAATTCCAATAATAGAGTAGAAAAATGCCTTAAAAAATATTTAAATATAATAATCTTAAAGGGGGGGTCCAACTTACGGCCGGGTAGAAAATTTTTTTAACAAGTGACCCTTTAGGGATAATTTTATGCGAGGAATCGATTGCGCACATCGAAAAATTTTGAAAATTTTTTCAGGGGGTCAAAAAATGGAAAAAATTGCGTTAAAATTAGAGGTTATAAGTTTTAACCCCAACATCCCGGAAAATTTTTTCAGAATTTTTCGATGCGCAATCGATTTCTCGCACAAAATTATCCCTAAAAATGATTTTGTTGGGGTTAAAACTTATAATCCCTAATTTTGACGCAATTTTTTCCATTTTTTGACCCCCGGAAAAAATTTTCAAAATTTTTCGATGCGCGCAATCGATTCCTCGCATAAAATTACCCCTAAAGGGTCACTTGTTAAAAAAATTTTTTTAAATTTTCTACCCGGCCGTAAGTTGTCCCCCCCCCCTTTAAAACTTACAATTAGTGAAAAAGGTATGAAAACGAATCCATGACCAACTTGGTAGGTTTTGCGTTGAAGGCCAAATAAATGAGCTAACCAAATAAATAGAATACTGAAGAATGAAGTCCAACCAGAAAATATAACAAAGCCAGTACCTCCTAGCCAATAAGAACCAACATACAAAGTGATAATAAGTGCCAAGCTTCCCGCCTAAATATTATCAATAGAGTATCTAATGGTGCAAGGTAGGTAGCCCTTTCGAAATTTAAAATATCCTACAGTCAGCCCTCGATAAGCCACCATCTTTTTCAGGTCCCGGCGGACTGAATTCCGCGGGGATGTGTTAAATTAAAAATATACCCATTGAATAGTCATCAAGGAGCCATAAGGCCAGCCTTTTGGAAAACTTGCGTCCATTTCCATATTAACTAAACATAGTAATTTTTTAAGAGATAATCTTTATAAATATATATATTTTTATAATTTAATTTTTGAAATGATTACGCATAATTTTTAAAATGCCTCTATATTTCTACTTTACAACGCTTTATAAAAGAACATTAATATATACATTTTGCCAAACAAATTATCTATACGGAATTTTGACATATTTGAAGTCTAGTTATGAAATTTTTTTATTTAAAAACATAAATATTTACATATATTATACAAATTTAAAAACATTTAAAAAATAAATTAAAATTACTATAAGGATAGGTAAAAGGAAAGAGAATGACAAAGAACACGTACGAACTCATGATTAGGGACCGTCACGGGTTTTTGGAAAACTGGTTTTTGGAGAATGTGCGCAATCGATGCTCCGCATAAAATTATCCCTATAAGGATCATTTTGAGTATAAAAAAATCGGGTCCAGATTCTTGATTTTTTGAGCAAAAACTTTTTTCAGAAACTGGATGTCGAACCCGGCTCCATTGTAGTGCAACTGACGACAGCTTCGCCACTATACCAAAGAGGCTTGATACAATATCCCTGGCGGTCCCTACTCATGGTCGACAATTTTGATAAAACCTATATATTTTTGTAGGGCATACTCGACTTTTTATCAAAAATGAAAAAATGAGCTGCTTAAAATCTATCCTATAGGGGATAGCCGTTAGAAGCATTTGTTTTATGCATTTATTTATTAAAGGACCAGTCCGGTTGGGAAAAAGTTGCATTTTTGTTGATATTCTGAAAGTTCATAAAACATGGAGGATTTTTTGTTTTTACGGTAAATTCGGAATCTCACGTTGTCGAGATAATTGCATGTGAAGTTGGCAAATTTTTAAATTTATTTATTGCAACGAAAACTTGCACCTGGGTTTTCCTCAGCGTTGCATGCGGGAATATTCCCGATTCCCGTTCCAAATTTCCCAAATTCCACTTGAGCAATTCAGCCGTAAAAACAAAAATGTTTTTATGAACTTTCAGAATATCTATAAAAAGTGGCAACTTTTTCCGATCGGATAGCTCCTTTAAGGCAATATTCGTATAAAACATTTTATAAATAACAAAGCACATAACAAATGCAACTTTTAACGGCTATATCTCCTATGGGATAGATTTCAGCATCTAATTTTTTCATTTTAAAAGGAAAGTCGAGTATGCTTTACAAAACTAGGATTAGTAAAAAATTTTGACCGCAAGTTCGGACGTGTTCCTTGTGAAATCAAGTAGGAAAATAATGAATCATCAATTCGTCATTCGTATAAAAAGTTGTAAATAGAATTTATTTCAGTAAATAATTTTCAAAAATAGGAAATGATGATTTGAATCATATATTTACAAGAGAGACGGACATATCAATCTGATGCGATATGGTTTTCGGCACTTCTATAGTTTTGCGTTCACCTTTAAAATTGACCCGATTTTATTTTTCTTTATAAAACTTTCAGCGATAAACAATTTCTTAACCGTCTGCAATTTCATTTGTTTACTTTCAATTATATATATTTCACTCTTTATCGTCATCATACCTTAATCATTTAGCTATGAATGTTCTAAAGGGATTAAACATCAAGAGCCTATTAAAGCTTTTGCAGAAGTCAGATGATGAATTTTTGGACTTGCTTAAAGAAATGAAACTTGTTCATGCTATAAAAAGTGTCCAGCCTGCAGTCATCAAATGAAAGTTACTAAGAATCGAAAAAATTTGATTTGGCAGTGTTCTTACGGGTATGCCCCTAACTAATCAAGAAACAGAAAACAAATTTCTTTTTTCAATGGGACTTGCTTTGAAGGAACTCATCTTTCACATAAGGAGGTTAGTTTTTAAAAAATTTTTATACTCTCTTTAAGTTTTCGAATTGTCATATTACTGGTCAAAGCACTGTTTGAAATACGAGGAAATCCAACATGAAATGAGACGAGAAGATAGTAGTACCCTATCACAAAATTTCGTCGACCCTAAATCCGGTTCAACTACGAATCATATGAAATCTGAGTGGCAAAAATTTAAAATGGAGAATAGGAAGAGATATGGAACAAGAAGAACGGTTTTTGAATCTTATTTTTCTGAGTATGTATGGCGTAAATTATTTAGTGGAAATGATACTATGCTTAATTTGTAGTTTCAAATTGTTAATATGGAAAATATCAAATTGAGGTGTAATTGTGATTATGTGCTTCGTTTTAGAATAAATAAATATTGAATATGATTTATTGATGAAAGTTTTATTAAGAAAAATAAAATCGAGTCAATTTTAAAGGTGAGCGCAAAACTATAGACGTGTCTGATGTGATATTGTTTTCCTGTCTTGTCAAACAACATGAGATATATTTTTGAAAAAAATTTCCTGTTTTTAAAGCAACAATATTTTTAGAAAAAACTTTTTAAATTAAATAAATCATAAGAAGACCCTTATGAAATTTCGGACGAGAGGGATAGCATGCGATATGGTTTTCGAAAATTCGTGCGAATATCCCCCCCCCCTTGGACTGTTATGAAGGGTTGTAAATATATGATTTGAATCAAATCCTTTAAGCTATCACACTCGCTTATCCACTACACTGGGTCCGTTTCCCAGGGTTTGGTGGCTTAGCGAGATTCGAATATGTATAAATAAATAAGAAGCACAAAAATTTATTTAAATAAGGCTTTCTGACATTTTCCACGTATAGCCCAAAATAACTGCGTTGAATCGGTTTTGACCCAGCTTTCTGCATCTACTACATACCCATTAACTCTTTCAGTAATGAGAATTTTGTCATCAACACATACCAAAGAAACCATACGACCTCTAAATTTTTATAAGTTTAATAGTTTTGTAAACCAATAACTAATTTTAAAAACCGTTTTTAGTCATGAAGACTTTTTATTTTTTTAAAGGGGGGGGTATAAATTATGGACTATTCCATGAAAAAAAAATTTTTTCTAAAAAGATCATTTTTAGGGGTAAAATCATGCGAGAAATCGATTGCGCGCATCGCCGAAAATTAAAAATGCTTCCCTGACACTGATTCAGGGAAGCAAAACAATTTTTCGAAAAAAAATTTGTGCAAAAAAATTTTGCTCCAAGTGGGATTCGAACCAGTGACATTTGTGACCAATAAGCCACTGCTTTGTCACTGCACCACCGAGTCAAGTATTGAAAATACGATTTTTTTGAGCCAAGTGCTAGTTAAAAAATGTCGAGAAAAATCTATATTTTCCCTGAATCAGGGTCAGGGAAGCATTTTTAATTTTCGGCGATGCGCGCAATCGATTTCTCGCATGATTTTACCCCTAAAAATGATCTTTTTAGAAAAAAATTTTTTTTATGGAATAGTCCATAATTTATACCCCCCCCTTTAACAATAGTAATAAAAAAGTTTGTATATATATGCAATTACTTTTCTATTCGAGTACTACATTTCATGAACACTAAATTTACCTTTCCTATTTGCTAGTAATACNTAATTTATACCCCCCCCCTTTAACAATAGTAATAAAAAAGTTTGTATATATATGCAATTACTTTTCTATTCGAGTACTACATTTCATGAACACTAAATTTACCTTTCCTATTTGCTAGTAATACCGGCGCTACTTTTACTAATTTTTATCGTTCTCGATGCTACTTTTACTATTTCTACCGGCGCTACTTTTATTAATTTCCAAAATCCTGATTTTTTCACATATTTGCGATTAACTTATTACTGAAGCGAAAACTTGTATAAGTGTCTATATTAAAGTTGTAGGGCAGATCTCCATCTTTATTTTGAGTGGTCAACGAAGTCTCAATTCAATTTCTACGAGTTATGACCATTTTACTAAAACGAAAAATTTCGAGTGCACCCCTCAAAAGATAACGCTCTATACAACACTAGAGAGGCCGTGCTATTGTTAAACTTATTGGCCCTCAAACAGCCTAAATATCCGTATTGCGTTTTTTGAGTCTCCTGAGACCACATAAGATGCTTTTTGAAGCTTCTGGGTCTCTAGTTATTTCAGCAGAGTAAACTAACGGAGATTTATGTTCTAGGGGTCCAAAAATTTTAATTCTGATACCTCTATATTACATCTAAATTTACCTTCGACCACTCCTTTCGGCTGTACGGTTAGATTCAAAACAATATTCTATAGGTCCCCTACGACTGTGACATGAAAATGTTAAATCCAAATCTATTGCAATATTTAACATAGTGGATAATGCGACGGGATCAGATAATGAAAAAGATGTTGCGCCTTGTTTTATTTCCGGTAGTTTACCATTTACTATTGGAAAATCACTAAATATTTTCATATGCAATAATACTTATGCTTTTTTATTTTACCTTTTTGGCTGTTGAAATAATATGGGCATTTGTGACATTACTGAAACTATGGCTTGTGAATCTTTAAGTGAGCCATTAACAGAAAATACATTGTTTTGTTCTTGTGAAATCTGAGTGTCATCCTAAATATTTTAGCAAATATAAATAAATGTTTAATTTTACATTAATGTCTAAAACAGTTGATTCTCCCATTGAATTAATATTTTCTATAGTATTTTGCTGATTTATATCTGTAGCAGCAATATCATCACTCAAAGTTTCATCTTGCTCAACTACCTATAAAAATGCGTGTAAAGGACATAGTGAAATATCATGAATAAAATTTTTCTAATATATTTAGACCAAAAGAGCGTATTAACCGAAAATCATGTCAGCTAGTTTAGAATAGGTATACATGGTAGGTCAAAATAATCCTACCCCTTTACAAGACATTTTATTGGGTTGTTCAGAAAGTTTCTGGATTTTTTACATGAATTTTGGACCGAAAATTTTTTTCTAAAAATCGTATAGGGGTAATTTTATGCAGGGAATCGAATGCGCGCATTCCCGAAGCGTGAAAACGCTTCCCTAATTCAGGGAAGGGAGTGAGTGTATTGAAGTGGAAATGAACTAAAATTCAAATTTTCGCCGGAAAACCGGCTGTCTAGGAGTTTTCTAGGATAGAAATCGATTGCGCGCATTTTCGAGGCATGAAAAAATTTCTCAATTTTCTAAAACAGATTTAAGCGATTTTCATCATGAAATCTTTTTAGGCAATATACTACTCATAGGAGCACCTTCCAGTGGTCAAAATCAAAAAACTCCTTCAGGTTCGAGTTCATCAAGTCGAAAAACCCATGAATACAAAAATTTAGACAATTTGGAAAATTTTTTTGAAAATTCGATCTTTCCTCCTTGGGGAACCAATGAGCAAAAAATTCGAATTCTCAAAATTGTTTCCAAATTGTTTGAATTTTTGTGTGCAGAGTTTTTCCGACATGGGGTACTCTAATTTGAAGAAATTTTTTGATTTTGACTACTGAAAGGTACTATTACAAGGGGTATATTCCCTAAAAAGTTTTCATGATGAAAATCAGGAAAATTTTTTCATGTCTCGAAAATGCGCACAATCGATTCCTCACAAACATTTTTTGACAGTTTTTAGAAAAAGTTGAAAATTTTTGAAAAATTGATTTTTTGGGCCCCAATGGATGGACTTCAAAAAATCAAATTTTCAACTTTTTCTTAAAACTATCAGAAAATGTTCGCCATAAACAAAAATAGTGGAAAATGTCGAAATTTCGAAGAAGTCAAATAAAGGTGCAAAAATTTTTTCGCGAGGCTGAAGATCGAGCACCGTAGGCAATCACTCGGGACGCGAGGGAAAAGGATAAAGGAGAAAAGAGAGGGGAGAAACTATAAGTGGGAAGGATAAGGGGGATTTATCACTCTTTTTCTTGCGGCGAAAGGAGAAGGGAAAAAAGAGAAATGAGAGAGAAAGGAGAATGATAATGACGCTGAGCGCCGAAGGCGCGTCGGTCTATGAAATAATAAAATAAAATTACTTCTTCATTCTCTATTTTTGGCGATGAATTAACTTCGCCAGTCTCTATTGTATTCATTGGAAAATTTACATCCAAATTTGCAAACGCATATGTTTCATAATTTGTTGTTGTGGCCAATATAACGACTTCAGAATCTCTAGTTTCCGATTCATTAGCAATTTCATCACCTGTTATATTTGCTGGGCGACCTCGTTTCTTTTGTTTCAAGCTAAAAACTTCTTCTCCAACAGTATCGCGATGATATGCTTTCAAATGACCCCACATGGATTTGGTAGAGCGATCACTTCTGTTCATTATTTTACCACAAATAAGGCAGCATACCTATATAAATGTACAGTTATTACTAATTTTTAGAAAATTTCTAACTTGTAAAGAATCGAGAGGAGAAACTAATTCAAAGTGCTTCCAAACAGCCGATATTTGGTTAACTTGACCTTTTAAGGGAGAATCTAGCATTATTTTAACAATATTTTTTGGTTCCATTCCTTCTTCGGCTTGTTGCAGCATCATCTCTGATTTATATGCCATTTGTACATCATTTATTAACAATCCATTTGAATGATCATTTGATGTTTCTTGCGAATCACCCATTTCGCTAACATCCATATTAGAATTGTTAACATAATTTAACAACATTTCTGATGTTGAACCATAGCTTGTACTAGCATCGACAAATGAATTTTCAGACAAGTTTAACTGAGAAAAATTTGGATTTTGTAATATTTTCTTATAACTGCATCTTTTCTTGCGCTTCTTCATAAACACATCATTTCCCACTACATCCCGATGAAAAGCATTTAAATGACCCCACATGGATTTCGTTGAGCTGTCTTTTCGCATCATAATTTTCCCGCAATATTGACAAGCTGCTTGTAGAGTGCCGGGAACTGCCAATGTAAAATGTTTCCATATTTCCGACATTTTTCCTGGACCACTCTTTTTCTTGCGGCGTTTAATTTTTAAAATTAATTTTTCAGGCGATGACATACAGATATACAGACATAAGAAAATATAAAAGCTTATAATCCTAAAAATTCATCGGTACTACTAACGATTAGCGACCGCATTGAACGTGAATTTTTTCGAAAAAAATTTTTTCTCGATTTTTTTCTGAAAATGATCCCTATGGGGGTAATTTTACACGAGGAATCCGATTTTTGCATTCCCGAAGCTCAAAAACGCTTCATTGAGCCATAAAAATGCATCCCTGCGTGGTCGTACAGGTTGTTTTTTACTGCTCCCACATTTCAAAAATTCGCCAAAAATTGAACTTAAATCCGTTTCCATCGTCCGATATCTCAATCGAAAGCCCTAATCACCGGATTTTTTTAGAAAACAAAATTATTGGATCTAAAAAATCGAAAATAAATTTTTTTCAATAATTTTGTTTTCTAAAAAAATTCGGTGATTAGGGTGTTCGATTGAGCTATCGGTCGATGGAAACGGATTTAAGTTCAATTTTTGGCGAATTTTTGAAATGTGGGAGCAGTAAAAAACAACCTGTACGACTCCGCAGG
>OZJO01018765.1:0-42909 GCA_900406225.1 Acrobeloides nanus | reverse complement strand
TAAAGAATTTTCAATTTCGAATAACGCAACTTTGGAACGTTATAGCTCAGCCAGGCTAAAGTCATATGACTAAAGCAAGGTACCATTAGGAAGCTCTAAAGTGATACTATAAAATTCCGCTTTTAGTGGCAACGTTTTCGCTTTAATGGCTGAGAAAAAATTGATTTTTCTCAAATTAGTGCCTCAAAAAATGATCAAAACTTCGGGAAATAGCTCTATAACTTTTTATGGCTTTGAGTTTGACCCCATAGTGTGTTACAAAAAATGTAGTATATTATCCCAGCCTTCAAATGAGCCCTTGATCTAAGCTCAAACTTTTCATTTGACTGAGGTACTGGCCAAAATAGCTCATAATACCTGAAAAATGGTCCATATAGCCAGATCTCGGTTCCAAGTAAGGTTTGGAGTCAACATTTTTGCACTATCGTGTTCAGCATGGTCGAAAACCTAGGGTATATGCCGGTTTTAAAAAAAAACTGAACACTTTGGAAAATTGTTGTCTCCTTGGGTGAACAAAAGTCGATTCTTACAGAAAATCGTCTTTTAAATTTGTTATGTGTTGAACAACAGTTTTAACATGCAAATCTGTTGTGTTGTACAACAGAATGATTCTGTTGGTTTTTTGTTTTGTTCTTCCCCTCTAGCCAGTGGAAATTGTTTTAGACGCATTGAAACCGATGAGTTAACGATGATTGATGAACCGCCTAGAACTAGAAATTACTAGGATTTCGAAAATCACATTTAAAATTTTTCATTTGAAGCATACATATTCGGATAGCCCATATATGAGTTTGAGCTCAATTTTTTGTCGAAAAAAATGTTTGACCTCATCCCTTGACTGTAGGGTCAAAAAACATTAAAAGTGGCAAAGTCAATTTTCTGAAAGCCAACTCTCTAACGAATTTCTATGCGGTTTTTTTAAATTGTAGCTGAACAATGGTCGAATAAATGTTGATAAAAATTTTCGAAATCTGTTGATCCTAATATTTTCAAAAATTACTTTGAAGTTTTGAAGGTCGATTTTGATCAACCCAGAAAAATACTAGAAATTTAATTCATTGATAGAACCATGCATTATTAGTCACTATCATTTGCAAAGAACCGTTTCGAAAAATCTTTTGAAAACACAAAAACTCATCGAAAACTTGGTGAAATTTGATTGACATTTATTCATATGGCCCGATGGTCTAGTGGATAAAACGCCAGGTTTTGGCATGAAAGGTCATGGGTTCGATCCCCGGTGACGTCGAATTGTGAGCCCCAATGCCTACGTCATTCTACTATATAAAACTTATTGAAATTGCCAATGATGAATAAAAGCGATCTAGGGCGGTCTTAGCATATTCCATGCAGAGAATGTATCGCACTGAGGCAATTTTTAATATCTATATATAGAAGCAGTATCTTTTCCAAAAAGTGCACAGAACATTGTCCGAGTTCTTTTTTTATGACTTTCTTAATTAAGAATAAAACTTTTTATCCGCCAAATTTTTTAGTGATCCAACAAAACTCGAAGATCCAATTGCCGGCATAATGAATTCAAATGTCAATGGAAAAGAACATTTTCTTGAGCTCGTGATATTTTTCGAGAAGATAAAACTATATAATAATATGTGTATGGGATATATATAGCTTATTTCACCGAAAGAAAAAAAGTCCGGAGAACATAGCATAATGGCTAGGACGCTGGACTTTTATTTATAGGAAAAAATCTTATTTTAGGGAATCATAAAAAGTGATAAACGCAGACCCCCCCCCTTAAAATTACGTGAAAGATTTTTGCCTTTCATTAGTTTTTGAAAAAAATTTTGTCGCGGTTCAACCAAAAAAGGTTCCCCCCCCCCCCCGCCAGAGTCGAATTTTTTTTTGTATCATTTGATAAGTGTTATATTTGGATGATTTGTGGTTCTGGGGGTTTTTCCATGCGGAGAACACGAATTTGACGTGTTCTCCGCATGGAAAAACCCCCAGCACCACAAATTATTCAAAAATAACACTTATCAGATGATACAAAACAATTAACTCCAGCGGGGATTGAACCTACGACAAAATTTTTTCAAAAACTAATGAAAGGTACAAATTTTTCACGTAATTTTAAGAGGAGGTCTGCGTTTACCACTTTTTATGATTCTCTAAAATAAGACTTTCGACTCTGGTGGGATCGAACCCGCACCTATAACATGAAAGTCCAGCGTCCTAGCCATTATGCTATGCTCCCCAGACTTGTTCTCTTTCGATGAAACAAGCTATAGCTTTGTTTTAGTTATGATTCTATATTTGAACTCGTCTTTGTTTTTTTCTTTAAGACTAATTACTATTGTTTAACCATTAGGCGAGTTCAAACTTTTAGTTCATTTTTTTATATTAAATTCTCTAATTAAGAATGGTGATTAAAGATTTGACGGTTTAAATAGTGCTTTTCAAAGATAGTATGATAGTATATCGACTTTCATAAAGTTGACACGAAACGATCAATCCTATTCTTTTTTGAAAAAAATTAGGATCAATCGTTTCATAATTAAAAATTTCATTGAACATCAGGCAAAAAATCGCGAGATCATTCAATCGAAAGAAGTTCGAAAACATTTTCAAAAATTTATCGTGTCAACTTTATGAACGTCAATATATTAACCAAAATTACTTTATGCAAGATAAATATGTCAAGTTTTTGAATTCAGGCAGCTTTTTGTTCTAGCAAAAAAAATTTATAGGTCATTTTTATAGCGAGTAGTTTCTTTGAATTATTGTAAAAAACTACCCGTTAGAATTTGTTTTATCTTGCAAATTCAAAAAAGGGTGATGGTATTTATTTCCTCTTTCTGTTTATAAGTGCCACAATCATATTNCTCGTTCAAGGAATTTCTTTATCTTGTTCGCTTGTTTTGATGATTCTCGGCTTCAAATAAACCAGTTAACGGAGTTGTTGTAACATAGATGACTTTTTCGAGAATTATAGGCCGAATCAAGATCTCTAAACAATTTTTCATGAAAAATAAGCTGAGAGATTTTTTACGTGAAGTTGAAGGTCGACTAGCAGCTTCTGGGACTAGAAGTTCTGTAACAATAGCAAAAACATCATCATTGCCTTTGGTTCTTCTAGGAGCGTATTTGCACTAAAAACAATTGTAATACAAAATCTATCATTCAAATCGTAGTGTCAGCAGTACAGAGTGGAAAATTGAAATTTTTGACAAAAATTAGTTAAAAATTGACATTTTTTGTTAAAAAATTACCATTTTTGTTGAAAAATTGGCAAATTTTGGACATTTTGTGGAAGAAAATTTTTTGAGGCAAAAACACAAGGAGACCATTAGGAAAATTTTTTCAGCAACCGGAGCATTGCACCTAATAGAGGCTTGCATATAGGCGTAATTTTATGCGCATAATTCTCAGTTAGCTCTTTAAGGGTGTAAAACTGAAAATAACATTTTACCAACCAGTTGATCTCGGGACTAGAAGATTTGGGGTAATGTTGTTTCAATTTACAAAGCGGCTATTTGGAAAAGGACAATTTTCTCCACTATCCAAGTAAGCAAAAATAAAAAATCATTCAGATTCGAGTTAACCCATACACAAAACCCCTGAATATAGATTTGATTTTTCGTTTTGAATTTTTTGTCGGTAAGTAATGGTGTCTACTAACCTCGGCAATCTTCTTCACAACTTCCAATTCATTTATAATAGGAAAGGCTTTTCTTAGCTCAATAAGTTCATATAGCACACAGCCAAGAGACCAAAGATCGCTTTTTAGGTCACAATATTCTTAAAAATGTACAAAAATTCAACAAAAAAAACAAGCAGCTTTAGAGACAAGAAGCGCCATAATTATAGCCAAACTTTTTTTCTTGGCTACTAAGGAGCTCTTTATTGAATCAGGCAAACTGTATATTTAAGCGTTGACGCGATATTATAACATTCAAAAAATACGCCATTTAGCGTTTGATTTTGTGTAGTCGGGGGTTTGGTCATGGGAAACACCATGCCGGCGTTAGAATTCAAATTTGACTTAAGGAGGACCCCTGAGAGAGAGGAAAGGGTACCCCCTACTATGCCAAAATTTAATTTAAATTTGAGGTTTTCTGAATTAATGACAACATTTTTAAAGTTCAAATTCAAGGAAACTACAATGTTATTAGCACAAAAACTTGAGAGAATTTTTGAAAATTAGCCTATACAAATCGATTTTTCGGTATGGTGTAGGAAGTCTCCCTTAAATCAAATTTGAATTTTAACGCCGACATCGTGTTCCCCATAGTGAAAAACCCCCAACTACACGAAATCAGCCGAGAAATTCCCTTCCCCAATCCGCTTCATGAAATTGGATTCTAAATATTCTGCTGGCAGTGGCGCACCCAGTGAGGAGGCATGCCCTAGTGATGTCACAAAATCACGATTTCGAAACCAAATTTCGATTTCGACACAAAACTAAATTTGAAAAAAAATCAATTTTTCATCCAATCTCATAAAAATTTTTAAATTTCTAGTATTGATCAATCGTTTCAATAACCAATTTTATAAATAACTTGTATAATTTGTTCAAATAGGTTATATACAGGATGGGCTTTAAAAAACCGGAATTTTGCCGTTTTTTGACGAAAAAATTTGCAAATTTTTTTCAAAAAGTGATCTATTAGAGATAATTTTATGCGAAAATCGATTACGCGCATTGAAAAATTCTGAATGCTCACTTAGCCATGAAATCATCATTTTTAAAATTTTTTTCTTTCTTTTATTCGAGATAAAAGCGCACAAAAAATTTCGCTGTTTTTTTGGCTAAAACTTCAAGAATTCAACAAAAATCTTTTTCGAAAAACAGCGTAAGGGGGAAACAAGGGAATTTTTGGGAAAAATTTGTATAAAAAATCATAAGAAAACCTTTGTTTTTGGGCCCCAGCAAAATTTTTTCTGTATACGCCACTGTCTAGGCCCTAGGACTTTTCACAACGGACATTTCTCAACGGACACTTCTTAACGAAAAAGCGGATATTTCTCAACAAATTTTATAAATTCGTTGAGAAATGTTCGCTTTTTCCACCCCAATTTTTTATTTCGTTGAGAAATGTCCGTTGTAAAAAGTCCTAGAGCCACTGTCTGCTGGTAACTTAGCTCAAAATTTGTGAGGAAGTAAAATTTTGGAAACTTTTCAAAGCACTTTATAACTTTGAGGAAACAAATTTAACTCTTACGGATTGTTAATTTGAGGAAAACGGTGAATTAAAAACATACCCAAGTTGTACTTTGTGCGACTACTACCAACTGTGTTATCCGTTTCAAGAATAAGCTTTCTTCGACGGCTAATAATATGAGGCCCACTGTTCATTTCAAAATTTCGTCCAGGTCCTGGAATGGCTTCTGGTGCTATGTAACTCCAAGTGCCGATCGCTCTGCTGCTACATTCGGAGTTCTTCTTCAAATTCTTGCTAATCCCAAAATCCGCTACTTTCAAAATAGTTTTTGCTGCGTTCAAGAAAATATTCTCCGGTTTTAAATCTCTATGAACAACCAATTTGCTATGGAGATAATCGAGGGCCATCGTAATCTAAAGAAATCGTTATCCATAATGACGTAACCAAGAGGGGGCAGGTGTCCCCTTCCGGACCGAAGGCTCGGAAAAATTATAAGATCATAAGAGTCCTACTTTTATGTTTTGCCCGAAATTTTTGAAAATTTTTTTCAAAAATCTTAATGATCCCCTTTATAAATTTTCACAAAAATTGCCGAAATTTTCCCATTTTTTTAACCAAAAAATTTCGTTTTCTGAGCATTTTTCAGTTTAAAAACAAGCATTTCTCAAAAAAATTTTCGCCTTAACTCAAGGATTTCACTAAAATTGTAGCTGCCCCTTTTTCTAATGGTTCTCCATTAGAATTTTTCACAAAATTCTCACATTTTCAACAAAAATGTCCAAAATCTGCTATTTTTTCAACCACAAATTTTCATTTTAAAGCATTTTTAGCTTAAAACATGCATTTTCAAAAAAATTTTCGCCAGTGGCGCTAGTTTTTTACTTAAAGTTTTCTCCAAAATTTTCCATTTTTCAACAAAAACGTGCCAAATTAGATATTTTTTAATACAAAAAATCGTAATTTTCTAAGCATTTTCAGCTTAGAAAAAAGCATTTTGCAAAAAAAATTTAAAAATCACCTTGAGGAACCAAGGTAATGTGCCCCCTTCCGAAATTTCTGGTTACGTCACTGTTCATAAACCATTTTGCCAGATTACCTGGGTAAAGTATAGCAAGATTTCTTGCCGATTCATAATCACTTTCTTTTCTTCACATTTTTGAATTAAAGCGGCCAAAGTTCCACCTTCTGCATAATAAGTTACGATACAAAAACAATCATTTTCAATAAATGCCTCGATAAAGCGGACTATAAACGGGTGGTGTAGATTGCGCAGCAGGTCGACCTCACCTTAAAAAATTGAGTATCAAAAGAAATCTAATTCAAGCTCGCAAATTGAGAGGTTTAATTCAGCCCCATAAAGTTTGGGAGTAGGGTGTAGTGATGCTTCAAAATCTGTTACATGTTTCAAAACATGTTTTTTGAAATTTTTTCAAAAATTCTAATAGTCCCCTTTTTGATTTCTCACCAAAAATGTCCAAAATTTTCAATTTTTTCATCAAAATCGTATTTTCTGAGCATTTTTAGCTTAAAAACGGCTATTTTCGAAAGAATTTCGAGTCTGCGACGCTGTTTTTTGGCTAAAACGTCAAGAATTCAACAACAAAAATATTCAAAAAAACGTAAGGGGGACCAAGACGATTTTTTCAATTTTTTGGGGAAATATGCAAAAAAATCATAAGGGGCAGTGGTGTACCCAAGGGGGGTGCTCCTCCCCCCCCAAAATCGAAAAAATGAAATTTTTTTCCTCTTCCTCCTTTTATGTTTTTGCCCAAATTTTTTTCAAAAATCCTAATTTTCTTAGCATTTTTGGCATAAAAACAGCGCTTTCCAAAAAAAATTTTACCTGAGGCGCTGATTTTTTGTTTTAACTAAAGGATCACACCAAAATTGTTCAAAATTACCCATTTTCAACAAAAAATTTAACATTTTTTCATTAAAAAATCGCAATTTTCTGAGTATTTTCAGCTAATAAACATGCATTTTGCAAAAAAAATTTCGCCTGCGGCGCTGGTTTTTTCGTTAAAAAGTGTTTTTTAGAAAAAAATTTTCGATCATAGCGGCGCGAAAAACATAAGAATGGGACCAAGGTGATTTTTTAAAAATTCGAAAAAATTGCCTTGGTTCCCCTTATGTGCCCAAAATTTTCGAAAAAACATAAGGGGGACCAAGGCAAAAAAATTTTTTCAAGTTGGGCCTCCTTAGAAATTTTTTCTGGGTACGCCACTGGGGCAATTGCCCCCTAACCCCTAATTAACCCCCAAAGCCACTGCCCACAATTTACATATACAACTATTAGAATTTTTACTCTCCAATAAGGTGTGAATTTTCCTCTGGTGTTGGGATAAACTATAGATAGGCAAAAGTGTTCAAAATTCTTACGTTGGAGAACATCGTCCGACTCACCAAGCATGCGTATTTTCTTGATCACAACTTTTGCCCGATTAGCTTTTAATTCAAATAAATGGCATGATCCAAAAGCACCTGCGCCAATAAAAGTCTGAAGATCCGTATAATTTTCCATAAGCTAAAATAGTTACTAGGAAATTTGGCAATAAAGTTACACTGACAGACGATTTTTTTCCGAGCCGCCCCTCCATGATGGGCTGAACCCGGATTAAAGACCTTTGCACAATGATGAGGACACGTGTGTTCAAAGTGAAAAGTCTGACCCCGGCAAGAAAAATGTTAGAGACTACCTAGTTGGGGGGTTTTTCAATGCGAGGAATCAATTGCGCGCATTTCTGAAGCTTGAAAACGCTTTCTAGATTTTTCGAATTTTTGACCCAAAACCTAAGGGGAGACCAGACTCTAGGATTTTTCATAACGATATGTTACGGGAAAATCTTATATTTTTAGGCTTAGCATAGGCTAAAGCTAAGCCTTAGCCTTAAGCTAAAGTTTAGCTTTAGGCTTAGCCTAAGGGCTTCCACTAATTCGTCTCGACAACGAGACGGAATATCTTTTTATGGTTGAAGAATTTTGACATGGTGTCACTTCATAAAATGTAGCTCTCATCTAGCTCAACATTTTTGCAAACAAAACCATGTCAAAATTTGGTAAAATATCAACTGGCAAAGAATTCATCTGGCAAAGGATTCAACTGGCAAAGATTTCATGAAAATGTCAAAAACTTTTCATGAAATTTTGCCAGTTGAATCCTTTGCCAGATGAATTCTTTGCCAGTTGATATGTAGTCCAAAATTTCTCAGCCATAAAAAGATATTCCATCTCGACGCGTCTCGCCGCATCTCGACGTCGAGACGAATTAGTGGAAGCCCTAAGGCTAATCCTTTTTCCAGAAAAATCTGATCAGTTCAGTTTTCCCGTAACAGTAAAAAATCGCGGTGGACTTTTCACAACGATCGATTGTCTCCACTTTCCCATAATCAAAATCAACAAATTTCTTCAGATTCGAATTCCCCATATCGAAAAACCCCCTCGGCTACCAAAATCCGTTTTGGTCGAAAAATTTTAAAGGGGGTGCATTTTGCGACCATTTGGGAGAAAAAAATTTTTCGTAAACCCTATTGGGGAGGGGGTAATTTGATGCGAGAAATCGATTACGCGCATTTCTGAAGCGTAAACACGCCTTTGATCATTTTCAGAACGTCCAAAATTCCATTTCAACCAATCAACATTCAATGTAACAAGGAGAATAATATCGTCAGTTGATGAGGGATCCCAGGCGACTACTGGAATTCGTCCACCGTTTTCCGATGATCGTAGTCTTTGTTGACTACGTGAACCGCTACGCCGCACCACGGATTCACGACAAGAATTTATCGCATTATTATTGCGCTGCATTTTTAAAATTTCTTTCTGAAAATTCCTGGTTGCAGAAGAGAATGGGCGAAAAGAGCGACGAAAAAAGGCAAATTTTCACGAAAACTTGGTCAAGATGGCGTTTTTACGCTTCAGGAGTGCGCGCAATCGATTTCTCGCATCAAATTACCCCCAATAGGGTATTTTTACGAAAAATTTTTTCTCCCAAATGGTCGCAAAATGCACCCCCTTTAATTTTTGATTTGTGCAACTCTTTATCCTATGGGACATTTCCTATCGTAATGCACACCTGTCCAAACTTGGCCAAAAATGGGGTCAAGTGAAATTCGGGTTGAAATCAACTTATTTTGATTTCTGAAGCATTAATAAACATAAATTTGTACATT
Source organism: Acrobeloides nanus (assembly GCA_900406225.1). Lineage (NCBI taxonomy): Eukaryota > Metazoa > Nematoda > Chromadorea > Rhabditida > Cephalobidae > Acrobeloides > Acrobeloides nanus. The sequence goes on along the minus strand of OZJO01018765.1, from coordinate 33,614 downwards.
TTGAACACGCCCCAGTCGAATCCGGCAACTTTTGATTCAATTTAAAAAATCGAAAAAATTTTTTGAGCAAAAATTTTTTGCTGGAGCTGGGAGTCGAACTTGGCCACATTGTGGTGCAACAGAAGACGGCTAGCCACTGACCACAGGGGCTTGTAAATTGAAAATTTTGAAAAGAATAAGAACTAAGCTACCAAATAAAAAGACGTATTAGCACAACTTCTAAAGCTTATAACTTTTGACCGACACGTCAATTTTCGGCGAGCAACCACCCGTTGGATTCGTCTCGAATAGACGAAAAGCGTGACAGAGCGATTTTTTAATTTTCTATTAAAAATAAAAAGTTATACACAAAAAATGCATTAGTTTTAGCGTCGCGAACCTTTTTTGAGGGTATAACTTTTTATTTTTGATAGCAAATTAAAAAAACGCTCTGTCACGATATTTCTAATCTCGAGACGAATCGATTGAGCGGTCAACCATTGACAATGGAGACTTCGGTGAAAAGTTATAAACCTTGCAAGTTTGAAAAAAGTATAAAAATTCAAAAGTGGTTTTAAAAATCAAAAAAAATTTTTTTTTCAAAACCGACATTTTAATATCGTAGTTTAACCCCCAGAGGACCGACTGTAAGAAAATTTTAAAAATTGATACAAAAATAGATTTTTCCGCAAAAAATTCAAAAAAGTTTGTGTATTACAACGAAGAGCTTGTACACAAATTCAAATTTCTAACGCAATTATCTCGAAAACTACAACGATTCAGAGCATGCCGTAAAAACAAAAAATGCTCCATTTTTCATGATCTTTCCGAATATATCTTTTTTTTCATATGGTTGTAAATTACTGGACTGGTGCTGTAAATGAAATAATCTTTATGCCAGATCGAGCTAGTGGCACGCATTTTGAATAAGATTTTATTATAATGTATCTATTATAACATAACATTTATATACGGCTATACAGCCACGTCCGAAATTAAATAAAACAATGTCACAGGTACCGAATATATCACAGCTAATAAAACAAAATAACATAATTCTACGCACAAAAAGCCTATAATATCACAGTAGTTTGCCTAAATATACCTTTTCATAGCACCAAAAAATTGTTTAGGGGGGAGTTTTATACAATCATTCTATCTTTTCATACAGCTTGTGTCCCTTATGGAACCAAAAAGGTGTGACTTAATCATCATTAACGCATTCAAAATCATCTTAACGTTAAATAATCTCCATATCAGTATAGCTAACATACCACGTCTTTTGAATACATTCAATCCTGCATGAATAATTGATAGATGTGTTATTTTAAATGTTGCACAAATATTCGATTGTAATATTTATTTTATGTATTAACAACGTATATTCTACAATCGGCAATGAAGCTGATTGCGCATGTAGTAACTCAAGTGTATACATCGGTGCATTGAATCCGAATATAACTTTAACTCCCAGAAAAGGTTCAAATATTTATTGTCCTGGTATGAAATGCTCGTGGACGATATATTCAGATAATATTGATATGAATCAAGCATTAAGGATAACAGCAAATTTTAATTTAAGTCAGCCAAATGATTATTTTGTGATTTATATTTGCGATACAAATATAACTCTTATAAATGCGAACGACTCTCCAAATGAACACAATACGGAATATGCTTATTCTCAAGACGAACAAATCTGTGTTAATTTCACTTCTGACAACCAAACTGATGATTCAGTAGAAGAACAATATTATTGGACTGTGAATTTTAACTATGTGTTAAAAATCTTTAATGTAAGTAACAAAAATCGCATGTTGTAAGAAAAAATGATTCAACCAAATTCACTGACTGGCTTATTTTCGAGATCGTTATCGGCTGAAGGAACAAAAACGGTTCGATTACCATGTGATCAACAGTCAGAATTGACCCAGAAGCGGGGTCGGGGATGGTACAGGGTTGCGCACAAAAAACCAGATACTTAACAAAATTTTAAATATAGTTTATTTAGCAAAAAAACAACAACAATAATCATTCAAGACTTAAAAGTCCCACTAAGCCTAAGCCTTAAGTCTAAGCTTACGCCTAAGCCTAAGCTTAAGCTTAAGCCTAAGCCTAAACCGTAAGCCTTAAGCCTAGACCTTAAGCCTAAGCCTAAATCCTAAGCTTAAGCCTACGCCTTAAGCCTAAGCCTTAAGGCTGAGGCAGTTTCATTTTTTGGTGGGGTCTTTCGGTCGTCAAAGCTTTGTCTTGTGTGTTTTCGGTTGGTTGCCAAACTCCGTAAATGATCGCTTCCCAGGCTCATATGTTACCCTCCTATGATTGTGACTTTTAGGTAAATATACATTTAAACAATGAGACACCAATTTACATACACCATGATTATATATGGGTGAATAATCATTTTATTATTACGGCAGATGTTGGCACGATTGAAGTATATTTCGCATTCACGAAGTATCCGTACGCTGGGAGCTCATCATTTGGAGGTCAATTTTATATTTATGATTCGACACAGTTAAAAAAGTACATTGGTAAATATAGCGATATTCTTTCGGACACGTTTGGACATGTTGTTTTTCACACAACCGATCAAGTCATGTCTGTATTTTATGCTAACAATGACGATGGTAACGCTGTACTTCCAGGGGTTGTACAATTAATCTTTCGAATAAAAGAAATTCATGAGAAAAACTGTGTACTCGGCGAAAATAATTTGAGCTTCGCTGATCCAGATTATGAAATAGTAGTCACATATAATATAGAAGCACTAGATAGTGGATATTGTGTATTTTCGATCGTTGTTCCAACTTTAAGTGAATCTATAACAGAGTTTAATGAGTATTATCTTCCGGGATTGGTGATCGATTCGTTAAATTATAATGGGAGTAGCGAAAAGGCAAAACTAGTGAATGGATATAATACTAGTTTCCAGTTGTTCGAATTTGATAATGAAACATCATATTTACTGAAAAATTCGACTATTTTTGGTAAGGTTTCCAAATATAGAAAATGATGAAAAGTTTGAAGAAACGCTCTCATGACACGCATCATGACGTGCGTCATGACGCAGCGTCATGATGCGTGTCATGACGATGCATCATGATATAGTGTGACGTGCGTCATGATGCAGCGTCATGAATCGCGTCATGATACGCATCATGACGCGCATCATGATACGTGTCATGACGCGCATCGTGACGTGCGCATCATCATCGACGAATCACTTAAACGAAATTTTACATGATATGGATGATTCTACAAAATTTCAATTATATTCCAATGAAATGAAGCGCATACAAAAGATACGTACTGATAGAGCAGTAGCAGCCCTAAGCATAAACATCAAAAGTGTGGCACCCGATGTTCTCCCGAGTGCCACTCGTCATGGCATGCATCATAACTCGCGTCATGACGCATGTCACGCTACGTCATGACGCTCGTCATGATTCATGTTATAACGCTCGTCATGGTATGCATCATGACACGCGTTATCCATTATATGAGAATCCAAGGGATTGGTCAACGATTCAGATTTTTTAAAACCGTTTCAGGAAATCTCATTTCAATCATCATACCGCCCAACGGCAGAATTGATGCTTTACATTTTACATTGAATGCGGTTCCTCTTCAAATGCCATCTGTCGATTTCGACACGTATTATTTTGAAATAATTACAATGCCGGAATCTGCTATTTGGTTAAACGAAGTGAATAATGTCGACATGGAATTCAGTAAATCGTATTTTTCGTTAAACGGAAATGCCCGATTTAATATTACAATTATACGAGCGAACTTATTAGGATCCGCCCATCTCAATATATCCTATGATAAATCTGTCGTCAGTTTTCGAAATGAATGTATTTCTAATCAGACAATAATTGTACAAGCTAACGCGGTCAGAATTCAATTTGGATTTTTACTAGATGAATCGGATGAAATAGATTATAATCAAAGATTTTTGATCTATTTCGAAGGAGAATATATTGGTAAGTAGGGATTAAAGGGGTGTGAATCCTGTCGGGTCAAAAAAAATTTCTTGATTTTTTCGAAATAAACTCACCTTTAGTGTCCACACATGTACAGCGTCGTGGCACGTATCATGATGCGTGTCATGACGGTGCGTCATGATGCAGCGTTAAGACGCGCATCATGGCGCAGCGTCATGATGCGTATCATGAAGCGCATCATTACATGCATCATGATACGCATCATGACACTCGTCATGACGCATAATGCAGCGTCATGACACGCGTCATGTGTGTATTGACGCGAATCATGATACGTGTCATTACGAGCGTCATGACACGCATAATGGCTCTAGTCATGATACGTGTCATTACGAGCGTTATGACGCATTTATGATGCGTGTTATGACACGCATCATGACACTCGTCATGACGCTGCGTCATGATGCAGAGTCATGATGCAGCGTCATGACGCGCGTCATGTGTGTCATGACGTGAATCATGATGCGTGTCATTACGAGCGTCATGACGCATTCATGATGCGTATCATTACGAGCGTCATGACGCATTCATGATACGTGTCATGATACGCATCATGACGCTGCGTCATGACACGCATAATGACGCTCTTTATGACACGCACCATGACGCTGCGTCATGATGCGTGGACTAAGGGTGAGTTTCGTTCGAAAAAATCAAGAAATTTTTTACCCAATAGGATTCACACACTCCCCCTTTAAATTAAGTGTTTGGTAAATGACATTTTAGGGAACTCACCACCAACAAAAAAGTCTTATGATTTGATGATTGGCCTTGTTACAGGCACGATAATTATACTACTTATCATTATCGGCGTTATCGGATATTACATATTCAAGAAAAAACAAAAAAGATATGAACAACTATTTGATCTAATAAAAGAAATGCGACTTTCTCCGCAAGAAATCATGACATTTAAAGAAAAGAGTGACCAGCTGCTCATAAAACCTGGAAAACTATTCATCAACTACGAAAACATTCTCGGACATGGCTCATCTTCAACCATATATAAAGGACACATTTCCGGTCCGTCACCGTTACATTTGAGTACCCAATTGATCGAAACTCAAACTTTTTGTGATTGTGATGTGGCTGTAAAGGTAGCAAGAAATTTCGGCTCAGGCGAAGTGGAACTGTTGTATAAAGAAATTCAAGCACTGAAGACTTTGGGATATCATGAAAACATTTCATGCATGTTAGGATGGGCTATTCCAGGAGAGACTCCGTGTTTGGTGTTTGACATAGCGAAAATGGATTTGTTGCAATATGTGAGAGGATTTCGAGATGCTGCCAAGGGAATGGTACCATATAAAGATTTTTTATCGTTTCTATGGCAGATTACAAGAGGTGAGCTGGTCGAGATTTATCTGATTTATTCTTTAGGCATGCAATATATCACTTCAAAACAAATGATCCACCGAGATTTAGCCGCTAGAAATATCCTTTTAACCAACAACAACGTCGCCAAAATTTCCGATTTTGGACTCTGCTGCACATACAACGACGGTTTCTCCTACCAAGCATCGTTGGCCAAAAAACTTCCTATCAAATGGCTCAGTTTAGAAGCGTTAACCGACCATGTCTTTTCCGAAAAATCAGATGTTTGGGCATTTGGAGTTTTGATATATGAAATGTTTGCCTATGGATTAGTCCCATATACGACCATGCATCATGATGAAGTTCTAGCATTTTTACAAGAAGGAAATAGGTTGGGATGTCCAGAAGATATGCCAAATGAACTTTATGAAATAACAAGAAAATGTTGGGAAGAAAATCCCGACGATCGATATACTTTTGCAGATTTAGAACAAAAGTTTCGAGTTATGATAGAGAACGCCACCGAATCTTATGGTTATTTATCATAACAGTTTATTGTTATAGTTATGGATTTTTTATGCTTAGTATTGTATATTTATTTTCAATAAATGAATTTTTTGATTTCTGACGAATTTTTCAATTTTTGATGAATTTGAGGGGATTGTCCAATATTAAACAAATGTATTTATGATAAATGGTATAATTTTTAATTTAAAGACATTACAAGCAATACATGAAAGTTGCATAAAAACAAACAAGCAAAGTCAATATTATAGAATTATTAATTCAACCAAGTTTGGAATTACAAACAACCGATACACCACGCTCAAACAGCAGAGATTTCTCAAAGTTTTCTGGGATAAAGTCAAATGTGAAGAGTAAATTCGCTCGGTCTGAATAGAGATAGATTGGTAGCGAAACCGAACTTGAAGCATATGGTTCCCGAGTCCAGCTGAAATGGATCTTGCCCAGCTCGCTTTGGACTTCATCGATGAGCGAAATCTTATTTCCTTGTTTACATTCTGCACCAATTATTAATAGATCTAAAATCGTTGATCAATACAAAATAATTGTTTATGGTGTATATCCCCCACCAATTTATTGTTTGTGTTTTTAGGTCATAACTCGTCGAGACGAAAAAAGTCGACTTTGTTAGTGTCTCTTTAATATCAAATCACAAATATTAGAAAGGAAAGTAAGAAACAGGAGCCAACAACCCCTACCGTTAACAGTAAATCCTCCATTTATTGCACCATTCCCAACGTGTACATGCATGTAAAGCTCCTCAAGCGACCAGCCATTCGATTGAGCAATTAGTTGCCTTGTCGCTGTAACATATGCTTCTGGTGAAAACATGCCTCCAAGCCAAACTTCTTCGTTCTAAATTGTAAAAGGAATTACAGTAACAAGCTATTTTTGAGTCGTTCGGAAAGTAACCGGCTTTTGCAGATTCCACCTAATCTTTATACAAAATGACCCCCTATAAAGGGATTTTTCTATGCGAGGAATCGAATGCGCGCATTCGATTCCTAGACGAAATTTTTTAAAATTTTTTTTCCCTTGGGGGACCAGGGAGTAAAAATTATCAAAAAATTTTCAATCACATGAATTTTTGTATTCAGGGGTTTTCGACATGGGGAACTCTAATCTGAAGCAATTTTTTGAAAGTTATCCTACAAGGGATATACTATATAAAAAGGTTTCACATCAAGAAAATCGCTCAGGGAATTTTTCCTCAAAAAAGTGCGCAATCGATTTTCTTCAACTAGAAAAACCTCAAAAAAGCCGTTTTTCCGACAAAATTCCGAATTTTTGTTCATTTTCGTTTCAATACACCCACCACTTTCTCTGAATCAGGATCAGGGGAAGCGTTTTCATAGCTCAGCTCGATTCCCCGCATGGAAAAACCCCTAGGCGGGTTCCATTTTTATAAAGTTTAGATGGAATCTGCCAAAAGGCGATTACTTTCCCCCGAACGACCCAATCAAGTTACCCTCAAATCAGAAGATTGTGAAATACGCGACAGCTGTTTGACTCGTTCCACGAAGTCATTCATCCATTCCATGACGGTCACCGATTTTGGCACCGTATATCTTCTCCAACTAGCAGGCACTTGCCCCTTGTTGAGTGCCGAAGCCAACGCACGAATATGGTTGCTCTGCTTGTGTTCACCACGGCATACTGCGAGTAGTTCGTCAAGATCGGTACGAATATCCTTGAGTAGGCTGAAACCAACGTTGATTTCACGCTCGAAGAATCGGAATAACGGGTCCTTGACATTGTCTTTAGTGCGTTTGAGTTTAATCAGCTTCTCGGGCAATATCTTTAGCCAACGACCACCAAGTTCGGATAGAACATTCATCCATGAAGGCGCCTTTTCCTTCTCTGCACTTTCTTCATAGGCTAACTCATCGTCTGACATTTTCAACATGTTCCTTAGCAAGTCTTGGCCTAAAAATAAGAAATGAAAAACATTTAAAATGGCAATAATAAGCAAACCTCGAACAGTGAGGAGTACTTTTTCAGCATTGTTTGGAAGGCCAATCCAGCTGGGCATCTGAAGGTGTTTAATCGAATTCACCCAGCTAGTTAGTGCATCTCTTGTGTTGCCGTCTGTGATTGTAAGAGGCGTATTCTTTCCGTCGACATTGTTAATCAACACGTATTCAGAATCGAACGACTTTGGCGTGAAGATCCGCTGCAAGAAGCAATCGAGCAAAGTCTGATCGAAATTATTGTCGATCTTTCCACCATAAATGCATTGCGAGAGTAATGTTCGAAGTGCTCGCCATGGAAGTTTATCTGGTGAGACGTTCGTACGACCCTAAAGAACAGGATGTGTAAAAAGAATATTCACAAAACAAACGGCACTATGATCCAATTCACATCGTAATCGTTCGAAGTAGAATTTATGTCACAGAAAATAGATCAAGGATTTACGTCACAGGATTTAGATTACGGATTTATGCGAATTTTGGATTTTCAAAATTTAGACCTAATCGGCCGGATTTTTGCAACACGAGGAACTCGAATCTGAAGAAATTTTTTGATTTTGACCACAGAAAAGTGGAGAAAATAGACCGTTTCATAATCCATTATGCAAATCCGGTAATGTGAATTCGATCATAGTGCCCAAAAAACTTGCCATTGCGACAGAATCTAATGCTGCATCGAGTGTATCGAACGTGACGCGAAGGTCGGCGTCTGAGAATTCGTACGAATTAGCCCATCCGAGAGGTCGATAACGAAGACGTTCTTGAACTAGGGCGTGGAACCAGCAAACTAAGAAATATAATCGCGAACGTTCAGCTGGTGGACTGGAAAGCCGAGTTGGCGGTACGGATGCCAATGAGCGTAGAAGATTGGCCTTCAAACCAGTTGCAGGCTCGTAAACAAGAACTCGTGATGCCTAAATTTAGGTTAAGAAAGAAATTTTGGAAAATATTTCGGCTCTTATCCCCCCCCCCCTCCATTGAACATGGTCTAAAATCGAAAATGTTATTTTTCGAAATTTTCTCAAAAATGACCCCATAGGGAGTAATTTTATGCGGGGAATCGGTTGTTAATCTTTTAATTTTTAATGAATTTTTCGATTTTTGAAGAATTTTTCAATTTTTTCGAAAATACAAAATTATCGGATCCCAATAATAATTCAAAAAAGGTAAAATTTCAACATACTTGAACAACAGAAATCGGCAATTTAGGATGAATCTCAGCTGTCAAGAACAAACGGAACTGTGGATGCGGACGAAGTGTATGCAGCTTCTTTTCTAGTTGAGTAAGCCATGCTGGTGCCAGATGAACATTCTTGAGAAGCACCCATCGACCGGACTTGCTGGATGAGTTAAGAGCGGAATCTGCTTGAGTGAAGCCTTCTGACGATCCGATGGCAATTGATGTGACTTCTCGGCGTAATTCCAAGGCAAGGTCTTCCACTTTACCAGATGCATCAAAACCAGCTGCCGAGCATAATAGCAGCGGGGTTCTACTCGAAACCTAAAATTGAATAAAACTTCAATTTTTTTGGCAATTTTATATGTACCTCTTCTTCAACAATCTCACGCAGATTAAGGACTTTATCTTGTTGCATAAACTCATTCCCAAAAGCGGCCGAAACTAAGAGATGTGCTGAAGCTAGTAAACGATCTGGACGTAAAGCATGTATCACCAGCATTTCATGGAGAACTTTGCCGATTGGAGCTAAAAAATGTTTAAGTTATAAAAACAAAGAGTCACAAAATTAGGATCTAGAATATTTTATGAATATCTCCGAAAAACTGTCGTCGATAAAAAATTGGAAAATGCTCAGAAGTTGTGATTTTTGTTGAAAAATGGTAAATTTTTTGACCATTTTTGATGAAAAAAATGAGAAATTTTGCCTATTTTGGTGAAAAATCACAATAGGAACTATTAGATTTTTTTAATTTTAAAAATTTTAGAAACATAAGGAAGGGACCATTATGATTTTTTTCGATCTTCGACTGAAATAGGAGGAGAGATTCCCCCTGCTCCTCTGTAATTATGCCATTGAAAGATCATCTACCAAAAATCTTACATAATTTATCAGAATTAACCCAAAGCTCTGGGACGTGCAGTTCAGGATTATCAGATGCTAACCAAGCAGCCAAGTCGGAAACATTTTGCACCTTCTTTATACATTCCTTGAAATTCGGCAGACGTGATAACTGCATAAGTGCAAGGATCTGGGCTTGAGTCAGTGGTGGAATATGCATATTCGCAGCTGCAGATTGGATTGACTTAGCCGTTTCCGAAAGGAAGAGATCAGAGCGGAGCAAAAGATGGTCAAATTCTGCCTCATAAGTCGACTCGTTCGTATTGCCTTTCAAATAAATCCGCATCAAGAGCAGTGACAATAGAACTTTATCGGCGTGTAACATTCCTTGAGATACTCGGCGGTAAACGACCTAAAAAACAAGTAATTTCAATTAGAGATCGGAAATTGTTTGATAATTTTGATCACCAAAATAGATCAAAACTGCATGTTTTTACTCGATTACAATCGAAAACTCGCCTGCATTTCAATAAGGCTCTCTTAAATCTACAAGTAGACCCCCGGTTTTTTATTTTCGGTTTCGATTTTTGGTCAATCGGTTTCGACTTTTAAGGATTTTCAAAAGTGCCGGTTTAGACTTTTTTCAGTTTTGGTTTCCTAACTCTAGATTTTACAGAGATCATGTATAATTTTAGTCCGTAAAAAAGAAACAAACCTGGAATAAATTAGAGGTAATGATCGACAATCTTTCTTCGTAATCAGTAACAGATTCGATCTGCGCACTCTTCAAAACAGCCGTAAATATATCCAACAAGAAATCAAGGGAATAATGGTAGAGGAAGTGGACTTCGTACAAATGATGGAGCATTAAATAAATCAGCGAGCAAGCATGAGACAAACGCATGTACTTTTGCGATACCACTTCTACCTAAAATTCGAGTCGTATACATCCATTAAAACAAACAAAAATGCAAACCTCTTTCATAACTTGATCGGTTTCTGCGGCTTTTCTTGCCACTTCTTTAGCTTCATTTTTTAATTTCTCCAAGGTTGCAATCACGGAATTGTCGTCCAAAATCTTTCCTTTTGACTCATTCAAAGCTGCTAGTAAGGCTTTTTCCAGTTGACGTAGACGTACAGCAAATTCGCCTTGCAATTTTAGCAGATCGCTACGTTTCTCATCAATGTCAGGACGTTCGCTTCGTAGAACTTGGTTTAAGCATTGCATTTCAAGGGAGGCTCGTGTCACAGTGAAATTGACAAAAGTCACTCGAGAACATACATCTGGCGAAAATTCAACCTAAATAGTGTGTAAATTAGCTCAAAGCTACAAAAAGTGACTATTTTGTCACCGGCTTCAAATGCGCAAATTTTGGTTACGGTCAGTAGCGTAGCCAGAAATTTTTTATGGGAAAACCCTACAAGAAAATTTTATCTATGTACGCCCTTATTTTTCAAAAATTTTGGGAAAAAACATAAGAGGAAACTCTTATGATTTTTTTTCAATTTTTCAAAAATCAATTCTTGAATGTAGTTTAAAAACCGGCGTTGCAGGCAAAAATTTTTTGAGAAACGCTTGATTTAAACGTACCGAAGAATCTCGAGTGATTAAGAAAATTTGAAAAGCTGGTGATAAATCAATGTCTTGATCGCCCAATGTAATCAGAATACGTCCACCTGTACGCTTGACTTCACGATTCAAGACTGGGTTGAGTATCGGATCATAGCTTTCAACATCCTGTACCAATAATATCGACCCGAAACGAAGCGCCGATTCAAGATTCTTTCTAAAAATAATTTTTGGATCAAGATAAACAACAACAGCTTACCTAAATGAATTATCCAAGAAACTTGTCTTTTGAATGTTCTTATGAGCAAACTGCTTCAAGAGATAATCCATAGCTTGGCCACTTGGGTCGATAATGAGTGGATATCGATTGAATCTGTGCAACATTATCGCATTTTCAGTACAGAGTTCATCCTTTGGCAAACCATTGTTGCTCCATTGAAGTCGATCATCAGCTGTACACAGATATTCAATGCGTGCCAAATCGGTTCGAAAATGAATTTTTGCCTGTTGCAAGTGTTCAATCCATTTGTGGAAGATAGTATCACGGAGCTGTTGATCGTAGTAGCCAGAATAAGCTAAGAAAGCGGACGTAAGAAGTGTATCGCCAACAAGCGTATCCATTTGTTGACTGAATCCATCGCAACTACTAAAAAATAAGTGTTTATAAAACTAAATTAAAAAATTCATTTTCAAATTTAATCCAAAAATTCTTGGTACTATTTTCCACTTTGGTTACCCCAAATTATTTTATTTTTTCGCTAAATGATCGTCTAGAGGTCTTTTATGCGAGGAATCCAAATTTCGCATTCACGAGCCGTAAAAACCTTTCCCTGATTCAGTATATGTATGCGATTCTTGTACAAATTTTCGCTTCTGAGTTTAGCTTGAATTTTTGTCCAAGTGCCTAAAGTAGTTATCTCAACTTTCTGTAACAAGTTTCTCGTATAAATATACTGAATCAGGAAAGCGTTTTCACACTTCAGAAATTTCATCTGAGTTACCTATGCCATCGATCACGTTCTGCACGAAGATTGGACAAAAGCTGTTTACTTCTGGCAACTTTCTCTTCAACCGTAGCCAAATCCGCTTTAATAGTCTCTGCTTGACCGATTAATTGCGCATATTCTTCCTTATACGATGCAATGCTCTGCTCCAAGTTATTAATAGCCGTTTTCACTTCTTCGCCTTTCTTAGTCTTAATTTCCGCATCCTGCTCAAGCCTCTTTAATTCGTTGCGCAATGGCTCCACTCTATTCAGCATATCAGAGTAAAGTAGTTGAGCCTTGGCCCATTGAAGCAAGGGACCACATGCGGTTGAAGCTCGGTTCACTTTTTCAAAGTCCCAGTCTGGATTCTGTGAATATTTCTGCATTGCGGCCACAGTATCCGCAGTCACACGTTCGGTATCGAAGTTCAAAATTTTCGTAATAAAATCATCCTTGACCATTACACCACGGATACCTTTCCAGTCAGTACCAGCGCTTTCTCCCAACAGAAGGCAAACAGATTCCAAGGCTAGTTTAACCATACTTGGTGGTGACGCCATAGAACGCAATTCAACTAGCTGCTGCTTCTTGATGCCTTTCACAGCATTCTTCGCATCTTCAACAGCTGGTTCGACTTCAGCAAGATCGTCACTGACTTGTTTCTTCTTGATTTGAATATTCTTCAACTGGATGGCCAAGTCGGATTGAAGTTGTTCGGATATGGCTTTCTCTTTTTCAGCTTTCTGCTGATCCGCAAGCATTTGTTTCAACTTGATATTCGCAGCTTCTTTCTTCTGTTCCAATTCGGCACCTTTCTGCTTAAGCGAAGTCTGCAATTCTTGAACTTGATCTTCAGTTTCACGAATCTTGTTGAGACCAATGTTCAGATGCAATTTTTCTTCTTCCAGGTCACGACGCTTTTCGTTGAACAAGTTCATGAAATGACGAATAAAGTCAAGGAAATGTCGTGGAGTGAGTGCTGTAATGCGATGGCCTTTCCGCTGTTCCACTTCGTTGATTTTCCTGATGGTATTGTGAACATGGACAAATGAGTTGATTACACCGTGGCGGTAATGAATTTGCTTCGGCAATTGATCGCATACATGGGGCATTCCCAAAGGTGGATCATAGTCAGTTCGATCAATATCCATATTGTTGGTCAATTCCAATCCAACCTTAAAAAAAGAAAATATCAACCAAGATTAGAGATCGAAAATTTTAATCATCAAAATCGATCAAAACTGGTATGTGTTTTACTCGATTACGGTTTAAAATTCGCTTGCAATTCGATAAAACTCCTATAGAGCTACAACTTTAATATCGGTTTTGATCGAGTTGTCTGAACTCTATACCCCCAGCGAATTTTGGATCATAACCGAGTAAAACATACCAGTTTTTATCGATTTTGATGATCAAAATCTCCGATCTCTAACCAAGATTATCAACAATTTACGAAAATTTTGCAATCTTTTCCAATGAAATCTTAATTAATTTTTTACCTGATATAAACCGGAATTGGTCCAATCGCCAAACCAATTTAAGACACAACGATTGAATAAAGCCGGTGACGTGGAAGCACGTTCTCGAAGGCCATCTCCAGAAGGATTCATAGTGAAAACAACATGAAGGTTTCGAATTACCTAAAAAGAAAAAATGTCTCAGAGCATGTAAAGGAAAAAATCACCTGAGCCGTAAACCATTTATATAACTCATCCGCGGAATCAAGCATTAGCCCTTGCCTTTGTGCACCTTCTTTAATCTGACTCATCAAAGTGGTATATTCATCGCCTTCGAATAACCCTGGGACTTCACCATTAGCCAAAAGTGTGTTAAGCCGTTCGAGAAATCCGGTATCCAACATGTTCGACTCATCCATAATAAAGCAAATCTTCTCATTTCGGCACCCAGCTCGTCGTAATACATGGCGAATGTCTTCATCAAAATCAGCCGCAGTGTATTTCGAATGAACTTTTAGCTAAAAAAATAAGTTTTTTATATTAATGACAAATGGTATTTCCAAACAGCATTTAAAATTTAACCAAATATCACTGCAATTTTAGACCGAGAAATAACAAAAATTTTCATTTTTTTGAAGAGCAACATCCCAATTTTTATAAGCCAATAGATTTCCTTTATTAAAATGTAGTTACCTGGAAGACGGATAGTCCATTTAACCAAGCAACAAATCGTGATAATGTTGTTTTCCCAGAACCGGATACTCCAATGAGCAATAAATGTCCTTGAGGCTGTCGATAGATTCGGTCGATTCGTAGAACATGATCTAGCATTTGGTCAAACAAGACCAACTTGACGTCCAATTCTTCTTCATAGAAACCTTTCAATCGGGCTTGGACATAGTCGTGCAATTCCTCACGAGATACTGGCATGTAATTCTAAATTTGTAATAAGGTTAAGAAAAACAGATCATGTAAAAAACTAATAAAACCGTTGAGACTTTTTTAGAATCTAATTCAATTGACTAGTTTAACCTAACACACCTTTGTAATCCAGCATGAATAAAGCATTGGGCGTTGAAGAGCTTCTTTAAGATTGCAGGCATGTGCGAAATATCGTTCAGAAATAGAATCAACCAATTGTTCTGTCCATTGGCGCTCCTCTTCAAAGACCAGACGATCGTGGAAAAGCCGTAAAGCCTCGTGGGCCCATAAACGAACAAGGCCTTCAGAAGTGATCGTATCAAGAGGAGAAATGGCTTCACTAATGCCTCGCACCCAACGAGTCAATTCACGAGGTGAATATACATAGTGCGGTTGGTCATCTTGAGTAAATCTTTCTTGACTCTGTAGATAAAAGTCGACCATGGCCGAAGTAAGTGATTCCGCCAAGCTTCGAAGATTTGGTAGCAAACGAAGCATTGCTCGGTTGAAGGTACCATAGATTTGCTCGAGCGATGTTCTTCCTGGATAATCTACATAGACAACTGGGACGTGACGAAGGAAGCGCAATGAGAGTGGATTACGGCCAGGATCTGTTGGAGGGTTGCAAGCACCAACGAATTGAATGCGCTCCAATGTGATCCAGGTTTGATCTGATGTACGGTAGAAACCATTCTAAAAGTTACAAATTAGAAGTTGAGAAAATTAGGATAAGTGGAAGTATAAAAATTGTTGAATAATAACGAATACTTTTCAAATAATTTTTAATCGTATTCGTAATTACCTGTTCAACAAGCTGTCTCATAAAAGAAATCACTCGTTGTGTTCCGTATTTATCGGGGCTCGGAAGATTAATTTCATCACAGAATATCACCAACCATCGTGAAAGCTGAACTGGTGCTAGAACAACACCGTTAGGAGTACGTCGATATTCACAATAATGATCAAATGTTTTCATCAATAGTTCGGGAGTAGTTGAAGACGAAAAGTTCACATTAATAACGTCCATATCAGGCAATGACCTTAAAAATTTAATGACAAACATGCCACAGCGCACAAGAATGTAAAAGAGATATGAAAATTTTTAGTAACATGTCGAAAACGGCAATTTTTCAGGACTTAGGAAAAATGTTGAAAAGTTACTTTTTTGCACGCTTTTGGTTCGCTGCAAATTCTTTCGTAAATGTTATTGGCATTTAAATAACACGTTTTTGAGCGTTGATAACAAGGGGAGGCCAAAAGTTCGGGAACAAACGACCAAAAGTTCGGTGACAGACCGACAAAAGTTTGAGGACACCTGACAAAAGTTCGGGGACACCCGACTCCTATCGGATTTTGCGTTTTTTGTATTGAAAACACCAAAAAACGCAAAATCCGAGGGGAGTAGTGTCCCCAAACTTTTGTCGGGTGTCCCCGAACTTTTGTTGGGTGTCCCCGAACTTTCGTCGGTCTGTCCCCGAACTTTTGGTCGTTTGTCCCCAAACTTTTGTCTCCCCCTGATAACACATTTTTAAGCGTTAATAACACGTTTTTTTTTTCATTTTTTTGCGCCGTGATGCATTTTCGACAATTTTTTAAAGTTAATAAAAATTACCTTAAAGCTGCAAGTAAAGTCATCGTCTTGCCAGAGCCGGGTGGCCCGCATAGTACAAGTGGTTTGCGTTCACTTAGCCAAATGTTCAGCAACAATTCATGTCGTACGGTGTCCATGGTTGGAATAACAAGATCCGCAGCAGCAACACGATGCGTTTCAACTTCAATTTGTGGAACCTTGGCCACCCATGGCTGCCATTCTCCATTGATTGAAACTTCATAATCAATGATGGGTGCTTGATCATTTGGCGGCAAAGCAATAGTTGTCGAGCTGCGAATAAAATCACTTAGCATCTTCCGATATTTCCATTTCCCATCACCGCTAAACGACCAGATCATGTTGACAATCATACTTCGTTGCACAAATGCTTCAATTTGTTCAGCCTAAAATAACAAAGTAAAGCAACAATACAAGATGTTCCAAAAAAAAAACCGCCATTTGGTCATTTTTTGAAAAAAATTTTCTTCTAAATGACTCATTAGGGGTATTTTTATGCGAGAAATCAATTATGCGCATCAATTATGAAAAAATCCTTAAAAATGCGTCTCAGACCATGAAATATCCAGTTTTCAAGTAGGAATTTATACCGAAAATAGCTGAAAAAATAATAAAATCTTTTATTTCATGGTCTGAGAGACGTTTTTAAGAATTTACGCACAATCGATTTTTCGCATAAAAATACCCTTAACGAGCTAAAAAAATTACCAGATGACGGCGGTTTTTTTCCACACCCTGTAAATTTAAAACTTTACCGCAATAGGGAAATCTCGATGGTTAGAGTCATAGTTGATCAACTTCCTAATAGCGTGATTCATCATCGAGAAGAAAGCGAATAAAAGTCGCTGCTTGTTGGCCTCCATCACATGGTCGACATTTGTGAGCGCATAATTCAATGCGGTTGGAACAAGACCATCTGATGCAAAATGAAGCGACAACGCTTGACTACACTGCAGTTGAATGTCCAAAGAACGCGATGCACGTTCGATGGTTTTTTGGGGCATTCCAGTGGTTGAGGAATTCATATCGACTGAAGATGAAACAACGTCAACACTCGAGTTGTTCATATTGGACAGAATCTCATCGAAGCTATTTGAAGTTTCAGAATCTAGTGGCAAATTGCGTAATCGAGCAAGGAAATTCTCGAACATCATCTCTGTGGTTACCACTTCTTCACTAAACCAGATCATACCGCAACGCGAAACAGTGGCCAATGTTGCGTACTTCAAGTCGGCAACTTCGAAGATAATTCGTACCTGAATTGGATATTAACAAAATATATAACGATTGAATCTTACATTTGATGGTATAGCCAAACGTTCACCATTCGGCAATGTAAGAAGCTTATTGTCATCTAGGACCGAGTTCAGGTTTTCGACCCATTCAGGGTCAACGTCACCATCGAAGATAATCCATTGGCGCTTTTCTGCTTCGCCACGAATATTGTCAATAATCCTAAATTAAAGTAAGCTTGTAAATATATTCTTTAAAACATTCTTTAACTGTATCATTTTTAGATATCGGGAAAATTTTAAAATGACAAAAAAAGGGTTTAAGACAAAAATGTAACCTCAATAATAAAAAATTTCGCACTAGTTCAGAACAGAGAATGCACTTTTCGAAAAAAATATTTGATCTTTGACAAATGTTTCAATTTTGAACAAATTTTTCAATTTTTTTAAATTCAACACATAAAATTACCCCTAAAATGATCATTTTCAAAAAAAAATTTTGCGTCCTCTGTTCCAAACTAGTACCAAAAATTTTATTCCCGCAAATAACGTACTTTCGAATAATATGAGTAAACAATCCATCAGTCCATTCGCGAGTATTCGGATCTAGTACACCATATAGTGAGTCCTTGCTCATAGCCTTAGCATCAATCACATGAGCGACACCTTCAACTTTTTCGAGACGCTCTAGCGCTTTCAACAGCACCTTCCATGCAAGGGTTTTGCCTGATCCACTCGATCCGACTAGCATTAAACCATGGTTGAGATTGGTAATTTGGTAGAGTTGCAGTACTTTCTCAATCCATAAGTATCCCTTTTCACCAGACGTATCAGAATGGCAAAGCATCAACTGGTTGCAGACTTTAACGATCTCTTCACGCAATCTAAAATATGTGTTACTTTTGTTTGAAAGTGCAAACAGACTTATTTTGTCTATAAAACTCGTAAAGCTTACTTGCTAATTTGTTTCGGCAAATATTGAATATTTGGAAAGACATCTTGTAAAAGCGAAAATAGCAAGGTAATATCCTCTGAAACTAGCTTTGGAACGAGTGTTTCACAAACAGATTGTATCAAGATTTGTTGCTCGGGTAATTGATTGGCAATATCTGCTTCCAATAGTTCTTCGCCCTTGGAAATAGCTTCTTCTTTCATGCGCTGAATTTGCTCTCGCTTAATGTTTCCAGCCGAAACCAAAACATATTTCAACGCACGAAGACCAAAATCGTAATGGCATTGGTTAGATAGTTGTTCTTTGCATAGACTGAAAATATGGAGAGGTAATCGTGGCGTAGCCAAAGGGCTATAGCCCCCACCGAAATCTGAAAAATTTCCCTCTTGGTCCCCCTTTATGTTTTTACCCAAAATTTGTAAAAATTTATAAAAAATCCTAATAGTCCCCCATGATTTTTCACATAAATTTTCAATTTTTCACTAAAGTAGACCATTTTTTCGCGAAAAAAGCCCACATTTTTTTTACCAAAAATCGTAATTTTGAGCATTTTCAAACAATTTTCGCCTCGTTTTCTGTTTTTTTTAGTAAGCATTTTTATACTTCAGCCCTCTCCGAAAATTTCTTCTGGCTATGCCCCTGTAAGTAATTTAAGAAAATTTAAACTCACGTGAATAATGGAACAATCTTCTTGGCCAGCTTTTCGGCAGTTCGAAAGCCTTGAGAGAATAACATAACTTCAGCAATCAAATTTCCATCTGGTTGAGTCATAGCCAGTGATCGGAAAAGCTGTTTCAGATTATCTGGCAAATTGGAACGTCCAGAATAGCCAGGATTCATGGTAATAAAGATAGCCATATTGGAATTGACAGACAGTGTTTTTCCAACTAGATCAATCTTCATATCACCACCGACTCGAATCGATTCCTGAATAGTTTGGATTTGTTGCGACACAGCGGAAAGCATTCGTTCTTCAAGACGATTAAATTCATCAAAACATCCCCATGCACCGACTTGACAAAGACCAACAAGGATTCGACCAATTGCCTAAAATTTAATGCAAATCACATTGGAAAAGCAATAGTGAAAAGTAAATGAGGGATGAAAGACACCGGGACAGGGTGAAAAGCATCGGCAGAGTGGCCGACATCCAGCGTCGTAATTATGGGGGGGGGGGAACCTTCCCTCCTCCAAACCTGAAAAAATTTTCCTAATGGTCCCCCTTATGCTTTTGCTCAAAAATTTTGTGCCTTTCACCCCTACCAGTTAAATTGGTTCACTTACTTGAAAATCAAACGTCTCATCACAGTTAAATACAAGAACAAAACGTCCAAGTTGGTGGCCAAGCGCCTTTACACTTTCCGTTTTTCCAGTACCCGCTGGACCGAATGGACTACCACCAAGGCGGGAATGCAATGCCTGTGTCATTGTGAGATAGCAACGGTCAGTCAATGGGGTTTGAACCAGTTTCTCTTGAATTCCCAAATACTCGAATCCATAGCGGAATTCAGCATTAGCCATTTTAATTATGCAGCATTTCAGAGGTTCGTTTGCATGTTTCATATCCAAATAACAACGCATAACTTGAAGCCATTTGAAGTCCGTGTTCGAATTGATATTGTTTTGTACTAAGCCACGTGTAATGTCTCGCTTGTGTACAAATTCTGTGATCTAGAAAAGGCAAGTTGAAACAATCCGGTATTACTTCGAATTAGCTGCATCAAGTGACATGGTAGTGGAACCAGAAAAATTTTTTAATTTTTTTTCTTATAAAAAAGACCTATAGGGGTATTTTTATGAGTGGAATCGATTGTGCGCATTCCAGTCTGCTGGTAGAAGCTTCTGGAGTTAAAAAAAATTTATTCCGCTTCCACATCCCTGTCAGAAGCTAATTCGAAGTAGTATCAATAATGCGAAAAAAGAGACTTACTAAAATCTCAATTTTCTTTCTTCTAACAGGAGATTGGTCTCGTAACACACTATCGGAGAGCAATTCCAAGTTTCTTTCAACCGAATTCAACACAGATTCGATGCTTTGCCCTTGGGCAAGACGATTTTCAATTGCGGTACTCCACCAAATTTCGACAGTAAGGCAAACGATTTGTGCCTAAAAATTTTGTTTATAATTTTCTAAGGTACACAAATCCTTACAGGAAAATTGTCCAACCAATTCATGTAATCGGCCGAGTTAGCCACATCAAATTCAATTTTGGAGAAGTTATCCACCGATTTAACGAGAAGTTTCGCCAATGTTCGTTGCATTTCATGCTCGAGCTTCTGAAGCCAATCATTAACTTTAGGCGTTTCATTGAGATTTATAGGCAGTGCCAATTCCACGCGTTCACCTTCGCGGCTGAGCAATGCCGAAACGATTCGAGTCTCTTCGTTAAATTCAATCGACATAATACCGGCGAACATTTTCTTCAGATGTTTCTGGATACGCGGAATATCTTTGCTGTTGCCCAAAATTTCCAATAAATCTTCATCGCCAACAAAATAAAATCGTGGGAAGGATGAACGCTCTCGTTCTAAATATTCTCCAAGTGCTTTCTGAATCTTGGCTAGCATGTCGGCAAGTCGCTCCATCAAACGTTGAGCGCCTTGCATGTGAACAATATCTAGAATACGCGGCGAAGCTTGAACCTTGCGCATCAATGCCAAAAATTCCGTAGAGATCGATCCAAAACGGCTCGATTCAACGGGAAGCAGCGTTGCAATATCAGCAGAACCGGAGAACAGCCCTTCGAGGTAGACCCATCTCCTTTGTACATCAATCCAAACATCAAACAGAGCGTTAACTTTGTTTAGTCGATCTTCCCATGCGAGAGCATCCTCTTCAAACTGCTTATAGTATGGTGAAAGTTTCATAGCTGCCAAGCTGTTCATGTGTTCCTTTAACTTATTGAAGAGATCGTCCCAGCCGCGAATCAACCTCGTCTTGTTTTGATAGTTGACCAGCTCCAATTCGAAATTCTGCCAGTATTCGCGGACTTGTTTCAAAAATTCTTCTAAAGCCAATTCGCCTTGGGCAACCAAGAGAATATCCTTGATGGAGTGTTCATGGCGAACTAGATCGGCATCCCACACTTGGCCCAAGGTTAATTCAGTTAAATTCCAATTAACGTTTAGCTCTTTCATCAGGTGTTTCCAATGTCGTTCTTTTAATGCTTCAGATTTCAATTCTCCAACTAGCATATTCATCTAAAAATATGCATGTGAAATTGTTATATAACTAGTTTCAAAAAATATTATTTGAAAAATGGACTCTAGGATGATTCGAAATAGATTACTCACCACAACACGAAATTCGGCAACCCCTCAAGAGCCACAAAAAATTTTTGTAATGTAAATATAGGGGAGAGGGAGCAGAATTTTACGAAATTTTGTTCAAAATTCAGGAATTTTATCCACAATTCCGAAAAATTTTGTCCCAAATTCTGACACTTTCCGGAAAATTCTTCCCCCACCCCTCCTATACATTGTCTCATTTCCATTAAACTGATTTACCTTAGAATAATTTTGCAGCATACGCTTCGCAAAATCATAGGATTCGTACGATCTGTATTGAGATGGTAGCTGCTTCAAGTTCGCCAGCAATTCATCTAGCGATTGGCGTAATTTTCGCGGCTGTACCGAGAGCCATGTTTTCTCTTTCATTTCATCAACGTTATCATAGATCGGAGATAGAGATTTCCAGACGCCTTTCAGATCGTTTAGCTCCTCTAGTGCCACGTCCAACTTGTTCATTTGTGTACTCATCCCAATAGCATCGGGTATTTCAAGCGCGACTTTTGCTTTCAACATGTTTTCACGATCTTCTCTGAGCTTGATTAATTTCTCTTCAAAAGAACCCAATGAATTTATCGCTTCTTTTGGACGTTGCGCTCCCTTAAAAGCAATAATAAAATTGAATAACAAAAATGAACTGACTTGGATTGGCTTCGATTTATCCCAATCACCAAGGATACCTTCAATACGCTTCTCGACCACTTCGCCTTCATCTCTAATTCGTGATTGAAGGTTGCTAATCTGAAAATGTTTGTGTAAAATCAACAATCTTATATAAATTTAATAAATGAGAAGCAATATGCAAAAAGTTCCAATCAAAAATACGAATTTTTGAAAATTTTAGTTTCCGACCCTTTGGAAACCCCTAAATTTTGGGTTCAAAATTCGAAAAATCTGGAATGCGTTTCCAGGCTTCAGGAATGCGCGCAATCAATTCCTCGCATAGAAACCTTCCCTCCCCCCAATAGAGGGATTTTTCTTGCCGGGGCCAAACTTTTTCTGGTTTTGAACACATGTGAAGACGATTTTTACCTGAGTTTGGATTGTAGTATCCTTGCGATGCAAGACATCTAATAATGCCGACCATTCTCCTTCAACATGTTCCGAATAAGTCCAGCCATTCGGGAATTGATAACGCTGTTGTTTCAAAAGACGTTGTCCAGTATTAAACTTGTCCACACTTTCTTGATTGCTCTTTATTAGCTTTTTCAAATTTTGCACGTAAGTAATAAGAGAAACGGCTTCGCCTGTATTTCCAGAATCTATACTCTGGGCTTCAAGTTCATTGCGCGATTTCGATATATCGCCAAAGAATGATTGAATTTCAGTTCCTAAAATGAAAATATAAAATACCCAGAAAATGCTACTACTTCGAATTAACAACCTCAAATGACAGGGTTCTGAAGTCGGAATTTTTTTCAAAATCAAGCATGTTATGGGTAATTTTATGCGAGAAATCGATTGCGCGCATTCCCGAAGCGTGAAGACGAATACTTTTCGTGACAATGAGCCTTTTATACTGCAGTCAGGCAAAAACAGCTTCCATGTTTTGTCAATGCGTGCCATAAAAATGGGAAAAAATCACATGCTTATGAAGTATAAAAGGATCATTTTCACGAAAAGTATTCGTTGTCACGCTTCGAGAATGCTCGTAATCGATTTTTCGCATAAAATTACCCCTAACATGCTTAATTTTGAAAAAAAAATCCGACTTCAGAACCCTGTCATATGTGATCGTTAATCCGAAGTAGTATCCAGAAAATTATAGCAAAAAGACAACTTGCCTAAAGCATTTCCAAACCTTTGGAGAACTTCACGATGCCAGTAATCATATTTCATTGAAACTTTCGATTGGACTTTGTTGTAGTCAATAATCACGGGAAAGATTTCAGTGCGAGTTTCTTGGGTGTCTACCAAAACACGAGATTTTTTGATATCAACAAGCACTTGCATCCACTGGGTAAGTTCCGAACCAAGGCGATCATAAAGTTGGTCTGGTTGTAGGTCCCAAAGTGCTTGATAGCGTATCCATTCGCCTACGTAGTCGGAGACTTTACGCATTACATTCTCAACAGCAGAATATGCATCCATAAGAGTCTTTTGACTATTAGGCAATCGAAGCAAGACGTCTTTATACGTAGTTTCACTTTCTTCTCGCTGGAGTGCTCGCTAAAATTTAATGTTTAAATAAAATAGTAGCGTAATTAGGGGGAACTTGGAAAGGTTCCTCCAAACCTAAAAAATAAAAAAATTTTCCTCTTGGGCCCCTTTATGTTTTTGCACAACATTTTGAAAAAATTTCATATACTCCTCCATTGTGATTTTTCACCAAAAATGACCAAATTTTCTCATTTTTCAACAAAAATCGAAATTTTATGAGTATTTTCAGCATATAAACGAGCATTTCTCAAAAAAATTTCGCTTTTTTTCGCGCCTATCGGCGTGAAAAAACATAAGAAGAGGGAGACCAAGGTAAAATTTGTTTGAAAATGCCCCCCACTTTTGGGGTCTGGTTACGCCAATGAAATATAAAATGTAAAAACTGACTTGAAATCGAGTACTAGAAATCCGAGGTTGAGATGTAATAATTCCATGCCAAGAAAAAAGTTGTTCAAGCAACAACGACTTGGCTAGTTCAAGCGAGGGCAAAACGGTCATCAGTTGAGAAGTGATGCGAATTTCGAGAGTAATCTTATTAATTGTTGGAAGAACTGCATTGGCTTCTCGTTCTTCTTCCAAATCCTCCGTTTTTCCATTTAAAGCAATGGTCCACAATCGAATAGCTTCATCCACACGTTTAGATAAGCGCAATTCAATCTAAAGGAAAATGTTATAAAAGGAAAGTCATTTGTACCTGTTTATCAACAGTTTCGACCCAGGCGTGAAGATTGGAATAGTTTCCCAGAGCTAGTTGGTCAACTGCTTTTTGAATTGAGGTCAAAAGTCCAGAAACCACTTGAGCAGTATATTGACATTTCTCTAGAGCATTCATATCAGCTTCAATCTTGTCCAACAGTTCAATTAATTCATCCACCTTTTCCTGATAGATGTTGATCAAATCAGCCATTTTGGTCACATAGGGATCCAATTTATAAGACTCCCATGTATTGTTCATACCCTTAAAACAAGATTATATTATTCGCCAATACAATAGAGCAAAATTTTTTTAGCATTGAGTCGGTTTGAAGGAGCAAACTGTGTAATTCGATTTTCCAAAAGCGCAAAAAATGGCCAGAAAGTCAAAAATTTTGTGAAAAATTGAACATTTTTTGTCGTAATTGTTTAAAATTTGACAATTTTTGTTAAAAAAAAGCAAATTTTTTTGCATTTTTTGGTGAAAAATTTTTTGGGAAAAAATAAGGGAGATCATTAGGAAGATTTTTTCAATCTTTTTCAGCAATTGTCCTCCTTAAATACGAGAATGCAATAAAAGGATTCTTACCTCTGCAATGAGCTCTTGGATATTACGCTTGTAATTAGCCACCAGCATAGAAACACCTGAACGTTTAGTAACTTTTTCGTTTGTCGCTTCATATGTGGACACTGATTCCATCAAAGAAATTGCATATGGGTAAGTTGTAGCCGATTGTTGTGCAATATTATGGATTTTGAAAGGTACACGAAAGCCCATGCTTTTAAGATTCCTAGCCTAAAAATTATCATAGATTTTGAAAGTAGATAAAAAAAATAAAGGTGAATGGGGGACTTTTTATGGGGATATTCGAGTTTGTGGGCCCAATGACGTGAAAAAATTTGAAAATTTTTTTCCAGAAAATGACCCCTTAGCATTTTTAACGAGGAATCCAAAAACGCATTCCCAAAAAATTAGTACTGAAGGCAAAAACATCATCAATTGATTCAATCTTACCTCTTTAGCAATTACAATGGATTCCGGTGAATAGTTAACACGAATTTTATGGAAGATTTTCCCATCTCGTTGTTGCTTATCAAAGGCATATAGCTTTCCAGTCATGGTAATATTCTTTCCTGTTATCATCACGCACCAATCATTGAACATAACTTCGGTGTTGAGCTGTTGCCGAAAGTTATCACCATCTTTCTTTAGTTCACGTCCTATAAAATGTTTAATGAAGAAAACAAATAAATCACAACCTTCCATATGATTAGCCCATCCTTCACCAAGGACGTCTTCAACTCTTTTCATGTACATCGAGAGTTGGCGCTCAATTTGACGAATCCAAGTAATTTGGGCTGTTAAAGGTGGCAGATCAAAAGATTCGGCAACTCTTTTGGCTTTGTCTTCAACTTTCTTTGAAGTGAACTTCGCTTGTAGTTGAGCAATATCTTCTTTAACACGCTCGATGAGCTTTGTTTGGTATTCTCGGATGGCCGAGCGAATATGTGGGCGCACAAAAAGGGCATTGAATCGTGAGAATATCACAAACATCTCATTTGCATTCTTGGCGCCACCAAGTTGATCACGAAGTCGAGCAGCTAGTTGTGTTTCAATTCGGCTAATCTGCTCTTCATAACGACGTACGGCGTTTTCCCATGCTACATTACCTTCGTGGCTGATATCAAGACAATCTACTTCTTTGACAATATCAAAAGCTATGTTGACCTAGAACAAATCGTTACTTGTTGTNTGTTTCAATTCGGCTAATCTGCTCTTCATAACGACGTACGGCGTTTTCCCATGCTACATTACCTTCGTGGCTGATATCAAGACAATCTACTTCTTTGACAATATCAAAAGCTATGTTGACCTAGAACAAATCGTTACTTGTTGTTTTTTTACCCATTTTAGATTGAAGCGGCATATTTTTACTCTCTTATACTATGCTCTTTCATCTTTAAAAAATTTACCTGTTCGATTGTATTTACATCTGTTGAATCACCATTAACATCGGGCATACCAACTTTGTCACCAATTCCTGGCCGACGTATAACACGTGAAATTACAGTACGCAACTGTTCGTGCTGTCTTCGGAACTTGCGAAGCTCTTCTAAGCGGGTCTCAAGCGCTTTGTGCTTGTATTGCATGCGTTGAGACAGTTTGATGATTTCTTGATCGCGTCGTTTCTTCATCATTTCACGTAAGATAGTCGAGACTTTATCATTTTCTTCATCCCATGTAAAGAAGGTTTGGAAACAGCTGTTCATTATTTGTTCAAACTCGGGCATTGGAATATGCATAAGACGTCTAGAGCTTATCACCTATAAATAAGTAATTGTAAAACAAAGACAAGTTTTGAAGCTACTTCGGCTCTTATACCCCCCCCCC
The DNA here is from genome assembly GCA_900406225.1 of Acrobeloides nanus. NCBI lineage: Eukaryota > Metazoa > Nematoda > Chromadorea > Rhabditida > Cephalobidae > Acrobeloides > Acrobeloides nanus. The sequence continues at coordinate 6,538 of OZJO01018765.1, read as the reverse complement.
TTTTGATCGTAATGTCCAAAATCGAAATTTTTTTTTAAATAGTCAAAATTACAAGAATACCTTATTCAATTGGCCATAAAGATCACGAGAAATTGCTGTAATCAACTTTTGAGTACGGATGATGGGATACTTCGTATTCCGCACTTTTCGTAGATGAGTAAAAACGTTGACCAAGGCGGCGCGGATACTTTCAAAATCCATCGCACTCATTAATTCATTTAAAGGCAAGTCTTTCATTAACTGGTTGTAATCCGCTACCATAAGTATTCGCTCTTTTAGACCGGTGTCCGAGTCGAAAGCCACAGTCGGATGAAAACGTTTGCCTTTGCGTAAAGCTTCGAGAGTCAGTTGAATTTCATCGGATTCACGTTTTTGAACTATCTTTTGCACGGCTCGCTCCAAATTCAACCAAAAAGTTGTCTCCTGCAATGCTGTTCCAGATGAAGGGTCTCTGTCCAATTTGGTGACCTTTTGAATTTCTTTTATCCATCGGTTGACTCCGTTTTGCAGCTGGTTCAAGAAATTCGAATCGTCCACTAGATCACCAAGATCGTCAACTTTAGCCTTTCTTCCATCAGAACTCGCTTTTTGTATAGCACCTTGGATGAGTGGATGAATTGGCAAAGTTATGTCGGGGATCTCGATGTTTTGTTGCAGATGTAAAAGAGCCACTTCAGCTTCATTCAAATTTTTTTCAACAGTAGGAACAAGTTTGTCACCATCATGTTGTCCACGTCTCGATTCTCGGATAAATGATTTAAAATAAGGAGTCAAAGCCTTGCCAATTTGAGCCAAAAGAGCTTCATACGGATCGCCTTCATCAAATCTAAAAATTAATTACTTCAATCAAATTCTCGAAATAAATTTTTTTTTAGATTAAAACGATGGCGTAAACAGACCCCCTAAACGGAGTGCGATAGTAGGGGCGAGGGCCCCATTAATGTTTAGGCGTCCAATCGAGCCTTAAAAAGACAGTCCACGATAGTGTACTATCGGATTTAGCTAGTTCTATAAAACTTACATGGTGAAACGGATTTGATCACCCACAGGTTTATCGGCCTCAATAACACTTCCTTTCTTCATAAAAATAATGCTAGATGTTTTCTCCGTACGATAGCCCACTTCCAAACGAACTGTATAAACCGTTGCCATTTCATCAGGGTCATTATCGTCTAAACCAAATTGATTAAATAACAAAACAAAAACTAAATTTACTTCTTATTAAGCTTCGATCCAGAACCAAAACCGGTACTTGAGCATCAGTAATAAATCGCTGAATAGATTCTATGCCAGTTTCCAAAGCGGTTGCAGCAAGATTTATATGAGATTCGTTAAAAATAGCACTTATAAACTTCAAAACATATTGGTTGAAGTTTTCTACACTTATAACTTCGGTCTAAAAAAATTTATGAGAAAGATGTCGTTGTTTTAAACAAATGTCTTTTCCAACATTGATATTGTAAAAACTGTTGTAAGCAGTGGCGTAGCCAGGGGGCCAGGCCCTTCCCCCCAAAATTCGAAAAATGAAAATTTTTTCCTAATAGTCCTCTTATGTTTTTGACCAAATTTTTTTCTAGAAACCTAATACTCCCCCCCCCTTATGCTTTGTCATAAAAAAAAGTCCAAAATTTTCCATTTTTTAAATCACAAATACCTCAACCGGATTCGCAGTATTAAAATTATCACTTAAAGTTGCATCAGATGCCATCAAGTTTGAGTTAAAATTACAGAGCTGTAAGATAGATCTAAAAAAATCTTTTATAAAAGTGAAAGTTTGCCTTTTTTTGAATAAACTCCATTAGCAAAAATAAAAAAATCTGACGCCAACACTTCAACAATTAAAACGTGTTCATATTTCCAAAAAGGTATACACGCCAAAAAATTTTGAGCTTGCTTCGTTTTAAAATTGATATTTTCAATGAATGTTCACAGTATGTTTTAAAAAATAGTCAACATTTTCAAAAAAAAGCTCTTGAAAATCCCTAGAATACACATTTCATCATCCTTATTCGTTTCATGAATCATAAAATTTTAAACCGGTTTTGGTATCCAAATAACAGGATACATACATATGAAAGATAAAAATGCAAAATGCTGTTGTGTAAACGTTTTAGAAAACCTCAATGATGAAAAAGTTGATGATTGAATTATAAAGATGACCTCTAGCAATTTGCTGTGCATTTCACTTCGCAAGCAGTTGTGCCGGTATAATTCAGTTCGCGGTACAACTGCTAGCGCTGTGCAACTGTGCTAGCTTTTGTCAGGCAAGTATAAACTTAAAAAAGTATGCCATTTTTTTCTTTTAAAACTCTTAGAAAATTTTTTATGGGGTCTTAAGTGAAAAAAAGGCTGTAAAAAATCACTTAAGACCCCATAAAAATTTTTTCTAAGAGTTTTAAAAGAAAAAATGGCATACTTTTTAAAGCTTATACTTGCCTGACAAAATAAAAAAAGAATTATGGAAAAAGCTTTTAATGGTAAAAACTAGTTAGCTTTTGAAAATTATACAGAGTGGCGCAAAAAAAGTGGCGGTGGGATACTTGCGGACGGGACATTTGCGGACGAGACGTTTGAAAAATTCAATTTTTCAAAAAATTCTTTTGAACAAATTGAATTTTTCAAACGTTTCGTCCGCAAATGTCCCGTCCGCAAGTATCCCACCGCCAAAAAAGTGCACTTTTTTGGGATTCGGAAATTTATTTTTTCTAAAAATGACCCCTATAGAGGTAATTTTATGTGGAGAATCGATTGCGCGCATTCCCAAACCCTAAAAATGCTTCCCTGACCCTGATTCAGGGTTTTTGAAGCGAAAAGTGTCTTTTTTGCATTTCGCAACAAATATGAAAAAAGACAATTTTCGCTTCAAAAACCCAATTTTTTCTTGAATCAGGGTCAGGGAAGCGTTTTCACGCTTCGGGAATGCGCGCAATCGATTCCTCGCATGAAAAACCCCCATTAGGGCATTTTCCAACATTTTTCTTTCTGGGGTCAGACTTTTTCTGGTTTTGAACACATGTGACCTCGAGTAAAAAAGCTTTCGTAGTTTTGGAGATAGAGCCGATTATGTGACTCGAAATCTTCAACGGTATTTCGAGAAAAATCGAACTTTTAGGTGTCTAAATTCGACTTTTTACTGCCCGGTCCGATCTTAAATCGACTTAAAAAATTGTTTCTAGGTCAGAAAAACACTTTCTGATCGTTTTTGGAGTGAGTTTTGAAAGTTCGAATTTTTGCTCCGGATGCTGGCATGGCCAAAGGTAGGTGGTCGCCAGGAATGAAAATTCGAATGAAAAACTTTCAAAATTTACTCCAAAAACGATCAGAAAGTGTTTTTCTGACCTAAAAACAATTTTTTAAGTCGATATGAGATCGGACTGGGCAGTAAAAAGTCGAATTTAGACACCATAATTTAATCGGATTTGGCACAAAAATCGAAACTTTTCCGAGAAAACTACGCACTTTTGAGCTTCACGATGTTCCTGCCTGCCCCTCATACCAAATTTTCTGAGGAATCTTTTGCGCGCAAAATTTTTTGGTTTTTTGGAAAATTGACTTTGTCACTTTTAGTGTTTTTTGACCCTACAGACAACACGTCTGTTCGAGTATGAGTAAAAAGAGGAAAAAGTCTGAAGCCATGAGTTTTTCGTGCTTAAATCACCTGAAAATCATGTTTTTCGCTCGAAAAAACCTATAAAAGGCCAAAAAAATCATTTTTCAGATTTGGAAAAAATCGCCATTTTTTTCTGCCCAAAAATGCGTTTTTTTTGAAGCTGCTATAGAAACTCATAGAAAATGTTTTAGACAAATTCCTCTGACCAATATTGAGATTTAGCCATGCTTTATCATATGCAAAAAATTTTTTGAAATTTGACACAAATTGATGGACTAGTTAAATAATGAAGGTCCAGAATATTGGCAGAAAAAATGTGCTTTTTTCGAAAAAAACGCCATATCTCTGCAAGATTGAAGTTTTATAAAAAGTTTTCTGACTATTATTAAGATTTCATCCTGCTCTATCATATGCAAAAAGATTTTTTGAATTCGAACCAAACTCTGGGAGTAGTTAGCTAAAGAAAATTAAGCAATTTTGTTTGTAAAGGGGGTAAGATTTGGCGACTAATCTCTGAAAATTTTTTTGCCAAAATAGCCTGTATAGGGGTAAAATCATGCGAAAAATCGATTGCGCGCATTCCCGAAGCATGAAAACGCTTCCTTGACCCTGATTTAGGGAAGGTGGTGGGTGTATTGAAGCGAAAATCAAACAAAAAAATGTTTGATTTTCGCTTCAATACACCCATTCCATTCCCTAAATCAGGGTCAAGGAAGCGTTTTAATGCTTCGGGAATGTGCGCAATCTATTCCCCGCCTAGAAAAACCTAAGAATAGACGCATAAAAATCCGAAAATGTTTGATTTTTGCTTCAATACACCCACTACCTTCCCTGAATCAGGGTCAAGGAAGCGTTTTCACGTTTCGGGAATGCGCGCAATCGATTCCTCACACAAAATTACCCTTAGATGTGTCTTTTTTTACGAAATTTGAAGAAAAAAAATTTCCGGCTTCAGACTTTTTCTCGCTTCGAACAGACATGACAAGGAGTGAGATCGAAAAATTGAGCTCAAACTCATGTATGGGCTATCCGAATATGTATGTTTCAAATAAGAAAATTTTAAATGCAGATTTTCGAAATCCTAGCTACGTCACTGGCCCTAATGCCAATCCTAGCACAGCATTTATTTTTAATGTCAACAAACAAACAGTTCATAGTGATGTATAACGTTTTTCAGAAATTTTTGCTCCATTGTTTGTAAGAAAAGTGTTTTGTAGATCGAAATTTTCGCCCTAGTGGTATCGAACCTGTGGGCCCAACGTTGCTTAACTTGCTAGATCGGACAGGCGGCATCTTTATCCACTTCGCCAGGTAGCCGACAGTTTTCGTAAAGTTAGCCATGAAAAAAGTTATATTGTTCATAAGTGCGCAATTTTATCCTGTTGAGCGTCTATGCTTTTTTAACCTGTCTTGAAAGCTAAGTCAACCTGGATCTTGGAGATATTCGAAAAAGAGAAGAAGACTAAATGCACGAATAATATACTTCATGGTATTTTTGAGTTGAGATGGTTTTGTTTGCTTGGCTCGCAGTCACTCACAAGCTATTTAGCAACTTACATTTTAAACACCAACTTGACGCCAACTTGATTTTTGCTTCGATTATTCATTTATTAGACTAATCTTAAGTCATTGAGATTAGCAGTTTAGCGGTTTCATGTGATTGTTATTCCCATTTATTTATAAGTAAAAATGATCCTTATTCAAATGTTATACAATGTTATTTCTTCAATAAAATGTTATTAGCGCGATAAATATAGGGTGTATCGAAGAAAACCGAAATTTTGGCGATTTTTTCATGTTTTTTTTCGATCCGAAAATTTTTTTCAAAAATCCTAAAAATGACCCATATAGGGGTAATTTTATGCGGGAAATCGATTGCGCGCATTCCCGAAGCTTGAAAACGCTCCCCTGACCCTGATTCAGGGAATGGAGTTGGTGTATAGGTGAAAAAAGAAATTTTGTTCGATTTTCGCTTCAATACACCGAATCCATTCCCTGAATCAGGGTCAAGGAAGCGTTTTCATGCTTCGGGAATGCGCGCAATCGATTCCCCGCATAAAATTATCCCTATATAGGTCATTTTTAGGATTTTTGAAGAAAAAATTTCGGGTCGAAAAAACATGAACAAATCGCCCAAATTCCAGTTTTTCTTATACACCCTGTACAGGGTGATTAAAGGACCATGGTCACGGAAATTTGCCTCCCAAAAAGCTGTGCAAACTTGTAGACGAAATTTTCTGAACAACTTTCCACAAACACAACACCATGAAAATTACATTTTCATGGAGAAAATGGCAAAAAAGATTGTAAAATTGGAAATTCTGTGTATTAAAACGAAAACTTGCCCCAGATCGTCTCCAATACACAGAGTTTTGGCGGAAATACAAAATCAATTTTCACATCGATTTTTTAAATTTTTCATAAAGTGAACATTATAGGAATTTTTTATAGCTAGATGAGAAGAACAAAATGACACCAAAATTATCCAATTTGAAAATTGTGTTGGGTTATTGAAGCGAAAACTTGTCGACAAATTTTCGCTTCTATAACCCAATATAAGTTTCAAAACGGATAATTTTTATCTCATTTTGTTCTTCTCATAGAGTTATAAAAAATGCTTCAAACACCTTTTTATGAAAGTTTTTTAAAATGATGTTAAAACATCTTTGTAAAAATAGAATTTTCCGTCTATGTATTGAAACGAAAACCGGGACTAGGTGAAACGGGGTGCCCCAGCGGGGCGGGGCATGAAATTGTGAAACGGGGCAGATAGCGGGGCAGGCCAAAATCTCCCCAAATTATGAAGGCTGTTCGCCTCGAATGAAGGTATAGTATGTAATTTTTACCGGGGAATCCGAATCCGAGCTTCTTTTTTTTATTTGAAATTTAAAAAAATTAAAAATTTTACGATTTTTAATTTTCTCCAAC
>OZJO01018763.1:0-41694 GCA_900406225.1 Acrobeloides nanus | reverse complement strand
AATAAATTTTCTAAAAATCAACGGAAATTATCCGAAATTAATTCAACTTCATTAAAATATATTTTATTTAGCAACCAAAAAGCAATATAACAAAATAAACAATTATTCAAAGTGATCTCCTCTATTTCAATGCATTTCTTTAGCCTCTTCGGAAAATCATCAACGATCTTTGCCAGAGTCTCAATCGAAATTTCATTCCATGCTTCGGTTAAAGATCGCTGTAGAGATTTAAAGGGGGAGTCCAACTTAGGGCCGGATAGAAAATTTAAAAAAAATTTTTAACAAGTGACCTCCTAGGGGTAATTTTATGCGAGAAATCGATTGCGTGCATTCCCGAACCTTGAAAACGCTTCCTTGGCCCTGATTGAGGGAAATAGATGTGTGTATTGAAGCGAAAATCAAAAAATTTTGCATTTTTTCCCAAATATAAACTCAATTGATGAAATTACACAGCCTATTACCAAAAGTTGAAGAGAACTTGATTTTGTCGATCGAATCTTTCACGTCAGTTGAATTCTTTACCAAAATAGCAAACTTTGAAAAGGTGGGGGGTCTAAAAAATCGCGTTTTTTGGAAACGTAATTTGTGGATGACCCCTAACAGGGTGTTTTCAACTGGTTTTAGGAGAAATTTCGACTTGTTGACCAAAGCCACCAAAATAGCAAACTTGTACATTTTTTCTATAGCCTAAGACGAATTGTATTCGATAGTTTTTTGGCACTATAACTTTCGCCACGTTTCATGTTCGCCACGACAACACACGTGTGTTTCGAAGCAAGAAAAGTCTGATGCCAAAATATAAATGTATAAGAATGTCTTGATTCGAATGAAAAAAACAACTTTCTAGGGGTAATCTTATGCGAGAAACCGATTGCACACGGTTTCGATGCGTCAAAACTTCACCCTGAATAAAGGCAGAAATATTTTTTTTTAAACAAAAAAATTCATGTGCAAAAAAATTTCGACTCCGGCGGGAGTTGAACCTGGGTCCCAAAAACAATAGCCATCTACATTCCCAATTGAGCCATCAACGCAAGTTAAGTTAAGAAATTGTAAAATTTATATGTTGTTAGCGATACATTATTATGTTAAAAAGTCTATTTTCGACTAAGTCGTTGACCTTCAAAATCAATAGGCTCGCCGGAAATTGATCGGATTCCAAAAATTTTTTTAGTATTCGATAGAGCAACATTGAATCTACAAACGCATGCATTATCTCCTTCTGAAACTTATCCTACGATTTTTTATGGCGATTTTAAGTTTGAAAAATCCCTCATTTTTGACGATTTTTCGAAAAATTTCGAAATTTACTTTCTTTGACCTCCTATAGGTTTTTTAGGTTAGAAATACGATTTTAAGGTCATTTGAGTAAGAAAAAACTATGGTTTCAGACTTTTCTTGCTTTCTATAGGCATTGAAACACACGTGCAACATTTGCCATGTTCGTGCCAATAAACATATTTATTGCAAATCAGGCAACTCAATTAGTCTGAAATTATTCTGTTACGAAATTTCGACAATGAAATGATTCGATTTTAAATTTTCAATGGAATTTTGTGCAAGAAAATGTGCAATGGAATTTCACTTTCTACGACAGAATAATTGAGTTGCCTGATTTGCAATAAATATGCTTATTGACGCGAAAGTAACGCGGGAAAGTTATCGTAGCGAAAGTTATAGTGTCGTTTTTTCTCTTAATACAGCCAGTTACCCTTTTATAGGACTCTAAATTCCGTTTAGTCCTAATCTTTTAAGCCTATGATAATTCTAGTGACGACTACTTTCTTATCACATAGCAGCTATTTTCTCTATTGTCTTCTTGCGAAATTGTTTCGGATTTCCGGGAAAGAGATTGTTATCGATCTACTTCGGAATCTACTTTCCTAATCCCTTTGTTATTAAGTGAAGTAAATTGTGTCTGGCAGAAAAATTTTCTTCTTGATCTTATACAGGGTGGCGCAAAAAAAAACTACACTTTTGCGATTTTTCGAATTTTTTCATGAAAACAACTTTCTAGGGTAATTTTTATACAGGAAATCGATTGCGCGCACTCCCAAAATGTGAAAACGCTTCTTTGACCCTGATTCAGGGAATGGAGGTCGTGTATTGAAGCGAAAATCAAACATTTTCGAATTTTTATGAGAAAATCGTCGATTTTTTTGGTTTTTCTAGGCGGGGAATCGATTGCGCGCATTCCCGAACTTTGAAAAGCTTCCATGACTCTGATTCAGGGAAGAAATCGGTGTAAAATAAAATAGGTACCGCCGTAAAAAATTGAAAAAATGCGTGAATACATGGGTGCGGGCAAACCCACTCCCCACTTAACCATGCCGGCGCCTGACGATTCAGCCACTTAAAAAAGTTATGATATATACAAAAAACCGCACTTTTGCGATTTTTCGAATTTAAAAATTGAAAAAATCAAAATATCAAAGGTCAAAATATTTTTCTGATGCGTGCAATCGATTCCTCGCATAAAAATTACCCTAGAAAGTTGTTTTCATGAAAAAATTGCAAAGTGTAGTTTTTTTGCGCCACCCTGTACTTTTTTGATAGACTATGAATGATCACGGCCATTTTTTTGAACAACACCTTTTGAACCGATTGAAACAAATTTGTGCCTGAACTATATGAATCCGGAATTGGAATCAGACGATCCAACATCCTGATGAAATTATCTACAAATTACCGGTATTGGTCATGATGGATAGCACGTGTAACCCGGAATTGAAGTTACTATAAAACGGTAACGGTTGAGAGAGAAAACCATTCTACAATTAGTCTTGCGTTCTAGGAAAATGTACAAGTTTGCTATTGTAGTGGCTTTGGCTATTTTCGCAGTCGCTTCAGCGGTGAGTTAGAAACCGATAGAAAATGGATCAGTTTCGGTTTTGGTTTCGACTTTTTTCGATTTTTCCACCTTCGGTTTCGGATTTTTGCGAAAAGTCGCAAAAATGCGATTTTTCGCTTCAATGCACAGGCCTTCCCTGAATCAGAGAAGCGTTTTTCACTTCGAAAATGTCAAACTCGGATTCCCTAAAAATGAGCGGATTTTTTTTATTACCCGAGATTTTTTTTTCTCGGGTAATTTTTTTTCAAAATCTTTTTTTGCACATTTTTTATTTTGCATTTTTAGCAACAACCAGTTGGGGATTTTCAAACATTCTATTGCTGAACACCTTTGAGTTTAAAAAATGAAATTTTTTTAGCAAACGACCAAACAACCAGACTTACACAATTGTCGTATTTGTGAATTCATTATTGCCCTCGCGAAACACCACTTCCACAACAACATCACCGACGAGGCTGCCTTGAAAGCCCAGCTACTTGCCGAATGTGCACACATTTCGAATTCGACCGATCAAGCCACTTGCAAAACAATTGTCAACAACAACATCGACAAGATCTATGCTGTAAGACTTTTTATCCACATTTGCATGTTCAAAAACCGCCATTTGAGCATTTTTTGGTAAAAATTTCTCAAAATTTTGTCTCTTTGAAAAAAATGCTCAAATAGCTCTAAAAATTCGGTTTTTCACAAAAAAAATTTTCTACAAATATCGATTTTTGTTCAAAAATTCAATTTTTGAGCAGAAACCCCTAAAGAGTCATTTTGGAGAAAAAATTGTTTGAAAAATTTTAGCCAAAAAAATGCCCAGCTAGCGGTTTTTTGGAACACCTTGTAATTTTTAGGATCTACAAGCTGGTGATAATGCTGGACAAACTTGTGTTGACATCAACTATTGTACTCCCGCCGAAACTGGTATCCCTCAAAATTTCACCGGAACGCCCCCATCTTTTGCACCAGGCGCAAAAGTTCGTGCCCGTCGTCAAGCAACACAAGCGACCACTCTAAGCCCACAACAACTATGCCAACAATGCAATAAGCTCATCGGCTATGCTGAATACTTCTTCCACAAAAACCCGAATGCCACCCAAGCCCAGGTGCAAGCCGAACTCGAGCACGACTGCAGCAAAGACCCTAATGAGCAACAACAATGTGTTGCCTTTGTTGATGCCAACATTGCCACGATTTACAGTGACTTGAAAGCTGGAAAGCGTCCGCATCAAATTTGTGGGGATCTTGGAGTGTGTCCAACTCTTCCTCCAAGTACCAACTCTACAACTGCCGCAGCAAATTTTTTTAAATTACGATAATTTCTTGAAATGTATAATCTCCGCATTTTAATGATTCGTATACCAAGATGTTCATTTTTAATATAGAATAAATTTCTTTAGAAAGACAGTATAAACCCGTAAATAGCATAAAAACAATATTCTCTCCTCAAAATTATAGCACCACCTGAATATACAAGTTCAAAATGAAAATTTTTAGCGGGTTCAAAGCAAGATTCTTTTTTGGAAGTTGGGACCATTGTGTAAAACCTTACACAAGGAAAAACCACAAGTTCTGTCACTTTCGGATTCAAAAAATTCTTATACTAGAGGACTCCCAACTTTATGTCAAAAGTGAAGGAATTATTGTACACGAATTTCAACTGATCGTTTTAGGTCGATCTATAATAAATATCCCTGAATCAATAAAAGTTTGTTTATTAAAATGAAAATATCGGTCATTGGTAAATTCAAACTTTACGGACCATTTTGGACGAGCAATAGCCCATTGAATTCCTTATGGTCTGAAATTCAATGAGATATCGCTTTTACAAAGCAGATCGAAAAATTTTGAATTTTCTAATAAACGATATTTTCGTTTCAATAAACAAATTTTTATTGATTCAAGGATACTTATTGTAGATCGACCTAAAACGATCAGTTTAAATTGGTGTACGATAATTCCTTCACTTTTAATATAAAGTTGGAGGTCCTCTACAATATGACACAAGAAATTTTCGAATCCGATAATGGCAGAACTTGTGGTTTCTTTTTTAGTCGACCACTGCCTATTGTTTTAGACGGCTCTCCACCGATTTTGCGTTATAGCCCGAAAATCATAAAATCCAGAGTGGTGCTATAATTATGTAGAGAACGTATGAAGAGATTTTCATGATACAACAAATCATTTATGACTATTTTTTGCCCTTCTTCTTGTTCTTATTTCCAGATGAATTTCCAATGGGGAATTTCAATGTAGCGTGTCCAGTCAGCTCAAGATGTTTGAAAAGCTTCGAGCGAGAATCAAATGTTTCACCACAGTTATCACAATTTGATTCTACAGGTCCAGTAGGCTTCACAGGAAGCACAGGTTGTGAAGAAGAGGGCGCTGCTACTTCTTTCTGCTTCATTTTACGCTTTTCTGAAAATTGAGTGTAAATTTATCATTCACTATAGATTAGTTTCAAATTAGTGATGATCCTTGTTACAAATGGTGACAATTTTGTCACCGGGTATAACAAATTTTCGAGTAACCTTAGCTCTTCTACCCCTGATTGAACGTGGTCTAAAATCGAAAAATTTTATTTTTTGAAATTTTTTCAAAAATGACTCTATTCGGGGTAATTTTATGCGGGCAACATGTTGGCGATATTATTTTTGTGTAAAAACGCTTTCATTTTTAGAAAATCGATTGAAAACAAAGAAAGTACATATTTCGAAAAAGCTAATATGCAAAAAATTTAATTTTTCGAGCAAAATTCGATTTTTAAGTCAAATTTTTTTCGATTTTAGACGATGTTCAATGGAGTATAAGAGCTGAAGTAGCTCTCGAATTTTGAGTGCGATATAGTTTGTTCGTAGTGACAAAAATTTATCTATATTGTCAACATAAACAAAAAAATATCGTGCTCAAAATTCGTATATATATGGTCGATAACAAATTGACACTTTTTTTATCACTTTGAACATCACCAATTCAAATACCTTTTTTCGTAGGCTTTTCACCCTGCTCAGTTGCTTCTTTTATCTCAACTTTTTCCATCTCTTCCACCAAATTTGGCTCATTTTCATTCTCTTTCGTATCCTCTACTATCTCATTGGCATTTTCACGTTGCTTCTTGCGCTTTTTCTTGCTCTTTGATGAAACTTGTTGTATTTCTTCATCCACAGCATCGTTGAAATTACTTGGCTCATCACCCAAAATCAAAACTGCGTCTTCTTCTTTCATGAATTTTTTCAATTCTTCCACAGTCTGTTTGTGCTTTTTCGATTTCTGGTGATTGGAATAGGCTTTCCTGGAAAAATGTAATGTAAAAAAATCAATTCATTCCAACTCAAACAAGTTCAGGATGGCCAAGTGTTCTGAATAATAAGATTTGTTATTATTTTGAGAGTCTAAATCTTATTTTTTGAGCAAATTTTATTAGAAAATTTTTTTTTATTTTGAAAAAATGCGAAAATTTTAATTTTTTTTTCACTGTTTTTTAAAGAAATTCTATTTTTTGCTTATTTTTCAACAAAACAAGGTTCTTATTTTCATTATTCGAACTCGGTCTCCCTGAATCAGGGCTCTCAGATTTTGAAATTTGCATAAAAATAGAGTTCAAGTAGAACCTATGTCGAATTTTCAAAAAAGTTTCAACACAAACCCCCTACTTTTTTTAAAGCAGGAGGTTTTGTGTTGGAACTTTTTGAAAATTCGACATTTTATAGGTTCAACTGAAACTCGATTTTTATGAATTTCAAAATCTGAGAGCCCTGCCTTGAATAAGTTGATGTAAAGTTATCGAAAGCCCGACAAGCTGAGACCATCCGATTTTGCTAGCTCTAGTGATCACTTTTAAATTTGAGCAGAACTCTGAATAGTTCTGATTTATCAGAAATAATGTGATTTTGGCCAGCAGAAATTGCCTACGTCTGATTTTTGGATCAAAAATCTGATTTTTTTATTCAAATTTTTCATTCTTAACCCTGATCTAGTGTATTTTTAATGTTCTTGGATCAAAAATCTGATTTTTTGACATTTTTTCTGTTTTTATTCCGAGCCCTGGAGTAGACGTATTATTATTTGGAGTATACACACAAGACAATCGATAACTTACGATGATTTAAAAGCTTTCTCACAAGCCACACAATAATTTTCCTCTTCATCCTCTTCGTCAGAAACATCCGAACCAGCTGCCGCAACTTTTTGCCTGATCGTACCAAACTCTGCGTCTAGAGCATTCTCAATTTCATCAAGGGCTTCCAAGTGAGCTTGATGAGCATCTTCATCGACAACGTATTCACCAAGCTTCCTAAAAATGGTTCAGTTAATAAAATTTTTCGATTTGTGATGAATTTTTTGATTTTGAACAAATTTTTCAATTTTTGATAGCGATTTTTTTTTTTTGGAACACCCTGTAAATGCGTACTCTAAATTCTCCTTCAGCTGTTGTCTTCTAATCTGTTCAACTCTTTGCAGTTGCTCTTGACGACGTTTCTCCAAAGTTTCTCTGTAGCGTTTCACTCGAGGATCTCGTTTTCTCACATACATCACTAGCTCCTACAATATTTTCGGTTTAAATGGAAGCAAGAAATGGTGATCACATGAAAGAAAAACCTACAGTACCAAAAATTTTCTCAACCTAATATAAAGTATGTTTTTCCGCAAGTATCTAGTTGCGGTTTTTGCAATTGTAAATTATGATATTGAAAAATGACAATTAGCGATGATACTTTTTCCGAAGGCATAGGTTCAAATCTGGGTGGCGAACATTTCTTTTTGCCTCATTTTGTGTTTGCAAAGATGTCAAGAAAACTATTTTTTATAAAATAAAAATCGACAAATTCAGTCCGTAACGTTGTAAAATAGGTTTTCAGGGTTTTTTAAGCGCAAGATCATCAAAAACGGATGAAAACTGACGAAGGAGAGGCGTTTTGAAACTTCTCTATAGAGACATTTTTGTAGTTTGTAGTACTCTATAGAGAAGAAAGTTTCAAAACGCCTCTCCTCCGTCAGTTTTCATCTGTTTTTGATGATCTTGTGCTTAAAAAATCCTGAAAGCCTATTTTACAACGTTACGGACTGAATTTGTCGATTTTTATTTTCTGTTCGCCACCCGGATTTGAACCACGCCTTTGGAAAAAGTATCATAATCGCTAATTGTCGTTTTTCAATATCATAATTTACAATTGCAAAAATCGCAACTAGCTATTTGCGAAAAAACAGACTTTAATATAAAAAAAGCACACAAAATCCCACCTGAATTTCCTCATTTCGCTTTTTCCTGCCAACTTCACGGAGTTTCTCATTCTCCTTTTCCATAGCCCGTAAAGTTCTTCGATCCGGAGCTTGCCTAAGGTCATACTTATCCAGCCATGCGAATGAGCGACTCGTATGAAAATCCATCCAAAATGCGTAGAATTTATAAACGATTTTTTCATAGTCACTATCAGACTTTCCAAGACTAGGAAAGTCCCGTTCATCTTCATCCAAATAAGCATACTCTTCTGCACTCAATTTATCAAATAGCTCGCGATAAACGGCGTAAAAACCCTGAAAAAAAAGTGCAATTTTATATTATTCACTAAACTTTTCGATACTAGTATGGTAAGGGTTTTTTCAAACTTCGTAAAAAAATTAGTCAAAATTCAACAAAAATTGAAAAATAGAAATAAATTTTNCGATACTAGTATGGTAAGGGTTTTTTCAAACTTCGTAAAAAAATTAGTCAAAATTCAACAAAAATTGAAAAATAGAAATAAATTTTCCCGCCAACACGGCCACGAAGGGATACATAGAATTCAACACACATCAACAAGAATCAAATGCTATTTTTCGAGCTGTTAGAAGAAGCGTTTCATAACTTATTGTTGGATTCCACACCAAAAAAATAGCCCATATCTTATATATGAAAAAATTTTCAAGTGCAGTACCCAATTTTTGCCGAATTTTTCAAGTGTGGTCCCCGTACCATACTACAGGGTAAGAAAAAAACCGTACTTTTGCGTTTTTTTGGTGAAAATTTTCTAAAATCACCTATAAGGGGTATTTTCATCCAATTTTTGAAAAAACACTTGAAATTTTTTCGCCAAAAAACGCAAAAGTACCATTTTTTGGCTCACCATGTAGTACCAACTTGTCAACTAACCTCTTTCTCATCATTAAACCCTTTATAACACGTCGAAAAGAATGGATACAAACTGATACCCTCATCACGACTCTCTTCGGCTGATTCCCCACCATGAAGAATATTCTCGCGGTGCTTGTCATAAAAAGCTCTTTCTTGCGGATCAACCAAAACTTCATAGGCTTGTTGCAAAAGAACAAAATAAGCGGCGCATTCTTCTTGCTTATCAGGATTCTTATCGGGATGCCATTTTAGTGCTAGCTTCTTATATGATTTTTTGATTTCGTCTTCTGTAGCATCACGATCGACTTCAAGTAACTCGTAGTAACATCGTTTCTATAAAAGTGATTTTTTTTAAAGAATAGTAACGAAAAATGTATAAAAAACCGGAATTTGGGCGATTTTTTCATTTTTATTTACTTAAGGTTTTACTTTAGGTGCAACAGCTCCACTTTCTGATTCACCGAATAAAGTTTTTGCTTTCTCAAAGAATTCTTCAAATACTCCCATATTTGATGGATTTGTTGTACCTGAAAAAAGTCAAACCAAATTAATGCACGGGGTGGCCAAAAAAAATCACTTTTGCGATTTTTTGGGATTCTGCACATTTTTTCTAAAAAATGACCCCTCTAGAGCTAATTTTATACGGAGAATCGATTGCACATATTACTGTACGATAAAATGCTTCTTTGGACAGATTCAGGGGCAAATTGGTTTTTGAAGCAAGAATAATCATTTTTCGAATTTTTGCCTTGAAATCACTTTACTAGAGGTAATTTTGTGTGAGATTTTCAGGAATTGAATGTGCACAATCGATTCCCCGCATAAAATTACCCCGAATGGGGTCATTTTTAGAGAAAAAAATTCCACATCTAAAAAAATAACAAAACACAACTTTTTTGTGCCACTCTGTATAAAATAAACAAAATCTTATAAAAGAAAAAAAACCGAAAAAGCAAAAAATAAAGATTCTTACTCGAGTACAGGGTGAACTTTAAAAAACCGGAATTTTGCCTTTTTTACGAAAAAATTAGAAAATTTTTTTCAAAAAGTGATCTATTAGGGATAATCTTATGCGAGAAATCGATTGCGCGCAATGAAAATTTCTGAAAATGCTAACTTAGCCATGAAATTGTCATTTTTTCGATTTTTTCTTCAAATTTTTCGCCAAAAATTCCGGTTTTTTAAAGTCCATTCTGTAATCGAATAAAATTTTTACCAAAAAAAGATTTAGCTCTCTCGAAGAAATCCTCCCAAATTCCCATTTAAAGAACCTTATTAAGCCTTAAAATTCAAAAGTGTTAAAAACAAAAATTGACTTCGAAGAGTCTTACACAACATTGTGAAATGAATAAAACTGGAAAAAAGATCTGCGAACAAATGGATTTTGTTTTACATGCGTTCGCATTGAACTAGGCTAATGCTATTCAAAATAGTTTTTACTGAAAAGAAATTCTATAAACTGTAAGAACGTCACGGTGGACCAAAGTATGTTCAACCAGTGAAGTCACTCGAAAATTTTTTTAAAACGCTTTAGGGCCTCCACTAATTCGTCTCGAAGGCGTCGAGACTGCACTAATTGCAAGTTGGGGAAGCACTAATTTCAATCAGTGCTCGTCTCGAAGTCGAGACGCAAAATTTAAAGCGAGAATAACTTTTCAGGGTCAGGATGCGCGCTAGCAGTTCGGAAATCGCATTTAGCCGCTCGGAAATGCGCTAGCGTCCGGAAATAGTGCATTTTCACAATTTCCGGACGGCGCGCGTTTGGAAATTCACATTTCCAGATGGCTAGTGTCTGGACACAATTTCCGAACGGCTAGCGTCCGGAAATCGTCGTGAAATGCGTTTCACGACTGCTAGCGCGCACCTTCAACAAATTTTCGAATGTGGTCTTTTGCAATTTTATTCATCTTCTGTTGGGATATAAATTTGCTGAATACCACATTCGAAAATTCGTTGACCCTGAAAAATAAAACCACCTCGCCGCCGAGAGTGCAATTAGTGCTACAATTGGTCTTCCATTTGGATTAGTGGAAGCCCTCAAGTCTAGACGGCGTCTCGATCTAGTTTGAATTATTGGAGTATTGACACGAAAACCCTGAATTTTACATTTTTTAAATACGCTTAATCATTAGGTGTATTTAAAAAACAAAGACGGCATTCGTCTATTGCTCGACGAGACGAACAAAACGATACCAAATTGATCCAATTTGATCATTGTTTTGGGTTACTGAAACGAAAACCCTGAATCAGAGTTTTCGTTTCAATAACTCAAAACAATTATCAAATTAGATCAATTTAGTATCGTTTTGTTCGTCTCGTCGAGCTATAAAGAATGCCGTCTTTGTTTTTTAAATAAATACACCCAATAATTAAGCGTATTAAAAAAAGTAAAATTCAGGGTTTCCGTGTCAATACTCCAACTAATTCAAACGAGATCGAGACGCTGTCTCGACTTGCACATGTGTTTCAAAATTGGGAAATGGGGGAAAAAGTCTGAGATCGGTTCTTTTCCAAAATATCGCTATTTTATTTATAAGTTTTAAATATGAACTAAAAAGAAAAAAACGATACTCAACTTTAAAAAGGGAAGTTAGATCCATCATATAAGCGTCTCAAATCGTAAAATGTTATGTTCGTGATCGAGCACAGCTCCGATCTCAGACTTTTCCCCCCTGAAACACACGTGACTTAAGTCACGAATTCGAGACGCGAGTCGAAACGTTTAGCATATCGTATTGATGGGTCGAAATCGAACTAAATCAGTTCTCAAAAATTTTTCTTTAGCTTTTATGAAAAATGTCGAAAACAAAAATAACACAGAAATTGCGTTCTACAATTTTTATTTTTTCACCAAAAATCGAAAAATTGGCTTATTAACATCTGGAAAGTGGACGTACAATTGGAAAGAGAATGAAAAATTTAAAAAACATATGGCTCAAGCGGGATTCGAACCTGCGACCTTATTTACTTTCCAGTTGTTAACCTGGCCAGAAACACTTTCCAGGTGTTAATAAGCTGAAAAATTCGTCAAAATTTCGTGATGAAATTTGGCATGAAATTGTTCTCGTAACTTTTTTCCTGTATGTTCATAAAAAGTGGTTAAAATAAAAGTTGTAAAACGCAATTTCTGTGTTATTTTTTGGCATTTTTCATAAAAAGCTAAAGAAAAAATTTTTAGAACCGATTGAGTTCGATTTCGACCCATCACTAGCATCTCGACTTAGTTGTAAGTCACGATATTTAACGTCGTGACTAGCTTTGAGCCAAATTTTTATACAAGGGGGGCAAAGGTCCTTACCAAAGGGGCAAAAGTCTTGACATTTCAAAAACGTGTTTTATCGACAATTCTAGACGAGAAAATGACTTTTTACGCTACTCATTTCTAAGGTGCTAGAGCTTTTGGCAACGCCACTTTTTTAAACTTTTAGCGTTGCCAAAAGCTCGTTTTGCATTGCCAAAAGCTCTAGTACCATTTTTAAGAATCAAAAAGTCAATTTTTAAGAGAAAAGAAGATGTCTGCATCAAAGGTTCAATCAGCTGCTATTGAAGGCCTTAGTGTTGGTTTGGACAAAGGATATCGTGTAACAAAGCATGCCCGTAAACAACGCCAAAGTCGAGTCCAAGGAAAACTTTCCAAGAAAACACGTGTAGTCCGTGAGTTGGTGCGTGAAATCGTTGGCTTTGCTCCTTATGAGCGCCGAACTATGGAGTTGCTTCGAATTGGTCGTGATAAGAAGGCGCTCAAGTTTTTAAAGAAACGTATTGGACAGGTAATTTTTGGCATAGAGGCATAGACTCGAATGAAACGAAGAGGATGAAACGACATAATGGAAAAAACCAATAAAAATTTTTTCCTATGTGAGAATTTTTATTGATTTTTTCCATTATGTCGTTTTGTTTCAAACCTTTCGTTTCATTCGAGCCTATGCCTAATTGTTGGGCTTATCTACTATGTCACATGAGGACAATTTTCACATGAAACGCTACCAAATGACTTAGCATCCACTTTATGATGTTGCAATTGTCCTTGTGGCAATTATTCAGTATAACAATGGTTGACAAGCTTACTCTTGTTAGTTTGTGTACAGCATGAGCCAAAAAGAAACCATACTTTTGCATTTTGTGGCGAAAATTTTTCAAAAACTGCATGAAAACACCTATAGGTGATTTTTGAAAAAAAACTTTGAAAATTTTTCATCAACAAAACGCAAAAGTACGATTTTTTGCTCATTCTGTAGGTGCTACTCTGTTGGGATATTTTTCCCCCAACAAGCAGTCGCGTGTACAAGATTTGGTTGTTTTTTCGATTTCGTGGAAGCGAAACCCATAAAAACCTTTTTTTTTTCAATGAAATTCTTCGAAAATTCCCTATTTTTCATTTTCTTCAAATATTTTTAACAAAAATATGTCAAAAATTTATTATTTTTCACCAAAAATTTTCTTTTTCAGCTTAAAAACAAGCATTTTTCAAAACAAAATTTTTACCTACGGCTCTGGTTTGATAATTCCTTAATTTAAGGATTTTCATCAAAATCGAAATTTTCTGCTTAAAAAAGTGTTTTTTCAATAAAAATTTATGCGCCTATCGGCGAGAAGAAGGACATAAGAGGACCAAGTGATTTTTGAAAAAATCGAAAAAACACTTTGAACCACCTCCCCTTATGGTTTTGCCCAAAATTTAGGAAATTTTTCGAAAAAAACAAGAAAGGGAATCAGTGTGATTTATGAAAATCGAAAAAATTTTGCGACTCAATACACAGGCTTTTCCTGAATCGGGGAAGCGTTTTTTCGCTTCGAAAATGTCAAATTCGAACTCCGTATGTTTTTACCCCGTAGAGATGTCATTTCCAGAAAAAATTCTTAAAAATTTCACGTTCAGGGAGATGGCCCTTTAATGTGTAGTAGCTCCAAACTTAGATTTTTGCAAACGTTTTTAGTCTAAAACCAGTACTGCGGACTAAAATTTTTTGAAAAATGCTTGTTTTTAAGCTGAAAATGCAAAATTATGTTGAAAATAGGAAATTTTAGTGAAAAATCAACTATGATTTTTTTGTTGGCAAACAGGATAAAAAATAAATTTTTTCAATTTATTGGGATGGGTGTCGCCCTCTTCCTCGATACGCCCTGGTGATTACATGTTTTGTTGCGATCTTTTGAGCTTCCCTGTCTTCAAAAAATGTACAACTTCCATTTTTAGCACACCCGTGCCAAGAGGAAGCGTGACGAAATTCAAGGAATTCTCCGTGACATGCGCAAACACCACAAATAAACTCAATCATTGGATTACGTTCTTGATTTTTTGTTGTTGATTTTAAATAAATTTATTGTTATGAAAAAATACACAGGCTGTTCAAGCATGAGTTCCCCGATAAGAAAATTCGATTTCTTATCGAAAAAAATTTTTGGATACGGTTTTTTATAAGTTGCTAGACACGTAAGGATATTTCTAACAATATTTACATGATTTTTGAATAAGTCTGTTGAAGCGAAAACTTGAAATTTTTTCCTTATGGAATTTTCAAAAAATAACAACGCCATCTTGTAGAGTGCATCGAAAACAGTAGTACCCCAATTTTCGTGAAAATCGGAGATACCCTTTTCGAAAAAATTCAAATTTGGCTAAAATGGTCAAAATTTGCATATTTTACCGTTAATCTATTCAATTTTCGGCCATTTTTAGCAAATTTTGAATTGAATTTTCTCGAAAAGGGTATCTCTGATTTTCACGAAAATTGGGATACTACCGTTTTTCTTGCGCTCTACAAGATGGCGTTGTTATTTTTTGAAAATTCCGTAAGGAAAAATTTCAAGTTTTCGCTTCAACAGACTTCAAAAATCATGTAAATATTGTTAGAAAAATATCTTTACGTGTCTAGCAACTTATAAAAAACCGTATCCAAAAATCTTTTTTGATGAGAAATCGAATTTTCTTATCGGGGAACTCATGCTTGAACAACCTTGTACAATCAAGAAATAGGCAAAATTACACAACAATCAATATTTTGAGATTTCTGTTTGTCCACCACTTGTTGTGAGCTTCAATAGTGAGCCAGATGGAGGTCTTTCGCTGGGTTGAATAGTCCATTTATGAAGCAATTCGGATACATATTCTAGTGTTGTCCATCTAAAATAAGGATATGTTATAATAATTTCTAGAAAGGAGGCAATTAATCTCCGGAAAAGGAGGGAATTTTTTTGTTGTAAATTTTCAACCAAATTCTAGTAAGAAATGTCAAATTCGGATTCCCGCATATTTTTACCCCTAGAGGGATCATTTCCTGAAAAAATGTTCACTTGGGTGGCCCCCCATTGTGTAGTAGCTCCAAAGTTTCCGATGCTTGATTCAATCTCTAGCACTAGGAACTCAAAAATGTCAGGGTGGTTCTATAGTTATTTGGAGCAGTGTGTGTTACCAACAATTTTACATCCTTTGAAGATCTTTTTACTCACGTAGAAAAATCTGCTTTTGGCATCCATTTTCGATTCATATGTGTGTCTAACGTAACCGGTAAAATCGCTAGAACAGATGCATTCTCTGGTAGACCCGACTTGTCTGCAGCCAAACTTTTCACAATTTGATGTACAGCTGCCTTAGCTGCACCATATCCAATCATTCCAGGAGTTCCTTCTAGAGCCTAAATTATGTTCAATTTTTATGCTTTGTTTCCAACATTAGAAGTTCACCGCTGCAGCTCCAGTCATTTGTAATAATCCATCTTCCTTCAAAAATGTAGAGGCTAATCGAGCTGAAATAGTTGAGCTCCAAACACTTTGTTTCCACATTAGATCGGCATTTTTGATAAAATCTTTACTAGCAGCATTTCCACCGGCCCAGCCGCCGGCCACACAAAGGATGGCATCCAGACGATTTCCTTGTAGCGAAGCTTCGACTCTAAAAAAAGAATTACAGGGTGTTTAAAAAAATCGCCTTTTGGTCATTTTTTGGCGAAAATTTTTTCTTCCAAAATGACTCAGAGTATTTTGATGCGAGAAATCGATTGCGCGCATCGAAAAACTTTGAAAACGCCTCCCAGACCATGAAATATCATCCTATTTTCATATTTTCAAATAGGAATTCTGGGGCTATCCAAGTCTGGGAGTCCCCAATGTGAAAAAATAGAAAATTTTTTTCCAGAAATTGAATCAAAGGGTACAAGAGGTACACGTATTTTTCGATTTTTGACGATTTTTTTATGCCTTAGCGAAATTACCAGATGGTGGATTTTTTGGAACACCCTGTAAGATTTTTTCAAATAGCCTACTCTTTCAAAACATGTGCTTCCTGTTCAATCCAACAATGGGTAGGGTCAACAATGACATTTGCATCGGCTGATTCATTTTTCGTTAGATCAACATTTAATGTCCACTAAAAATTGATCATTTTAAGAAAAAAAAACAAGAAAAGTTTACAAAATTTTTAGCTTTGAAAAAATCTAACACCGCTGAACCCAAAGCACCTCTTCCACCATAAATTAAAACTTTTCCAGAACTTGTCATTGATGAAGTATTTTCTGAAAAGCTCAAGTTTTTATTATTTAAAAACGAAAAATTTCGCGCAAGAAATGTTAAAAATATACAGAGTGTATAAAAAAACCGGAATTTAGGCGATTGTCTCATGTTTTTTCGACCCAAAATTTTTTTTCAAAAATGACCCCATCAGGGCTAATTTCATTGAATTGTTGACCCCTCGAGGGACCAGGGTTTTTGCGAAAAACCTAATTTTCGACAACTTTTCCGCTAAATGACCCCATATAAAAGTTGTAGCCCGCGTTCTTAGCTTTCCAGCGACACCAAGATCATCGAAATTGGAGGGCTTCACACCATTTCAAATGCTTAAATTTGTTTGCCTAGTGCCACGGCAACCCCAAAAAAGTTCGAATTTTCGAGACCTCGCCTCTTAAACAGTACGAGAATTAGTACGCAAAACTCGTACTGTTCAAATAATAGTAAGCTCCCGAAACGTGTTTTTTGACCGCGAAAAACCCCTAGAACAAGTTTCTGGTTTTTCTTCAAAATCGAATTTTTGGAGCAAATTCCCTTGGTTCCCGCCACTTAACATTGGCTAAACTCGGCAAAAAATTTTTATTTTCGTCCGGAAGTTACCCATTTAGGGGTAATTTTATGCGAAAAATCGATTGCGCGCACTCCGCAACCTGAAAACCGCAGAAAGAATGGTGAAAATTCGATTTTCTCGAGAAATGAACAAACATCCCCCTGCGTAGTCGCTAACATTTTCCAGTTCTCGAGAAAATCGAATTTTCACCATTTTTTCTGCGGGTTTCAGTGCGCACAATCGATTTTTCACATAAAATTACCTCTAAATGGGTAACTTCCGGAAGAAAAATTTTTTGCCGATTTTAGTCAACATTAGGGCTTCCACTAATTCGTCTCGATGTCGAGATCGTCGAGACGGAATATCTTTTTATGGTTGAAGAATTTTGACATGGTGTCGCTACATAAAATGTAGCTCTCATCTAGCTCAACATTTTTGCAAACAACACCATGTCAAAATTCCTCAGCCATAAAAAGATATTCCGTCTCGACGCGTCTCGCCGCCGAGACGAATTAGTGGAAGCCCTTAAGTGGCGGGAACCAGGGAAACTTGCTCCGAAATTTTTACTCAAAAATCGAAAACCAATTTTAACTTTGAGCATCACTAATCTTACGACGAACATTGTTGAATATTCGTAATAATAGAAATTCCTATAAAAATGAAAAAATTTTCTACGAAAATCGTAAAAAAAGAACTAACAAGCGACATCAAAAACTTTTTGAAATTGCAAAAGGAAACAAAATCCTAACTAAGTGTGCATAAATCCCTATTAATAATGGACTGCCAGCAGAAGAAACCCTATGACAATTATGCAGCAACACAAAAAATAGAGAAAACACTTAAAGGTGGTCGAGCCAAAAATCTCATCGATTTCAGGCGCGTTCTTTGCTCTTATTACTAACTCCTTGTTTATAAAGATTGTTATCATTACATGCTGTTTTCACTAACGATATATGGCAGGAAGATTCGAGTCTGCAAGAAAAAACTTGAAGAGAACACAGATTAACAAAACGCAGATTACAAACTACAGTGTAGGAGGATTTTTGCATGCGAAACAAACTGATAACTTCATTGTTATTCAGTTCGAATTAAATGGAAAAAAGCAGTTTAAAAATTATTAGAAAATGGGGAGTATTTCTCATGGGAAATTAGTTTCTTAAGAATTATATAATGCCGTTTTATTTCTCGAAATGTACAGGGTGATTCAAACAAAAAAGAGAATTATGCGATTTTTCAAAAATTTTCAAGTTTTTTTATTTTCGGCACTAGGATGGAACGTACCTACTTTTTCATTTTCAGCACTACGACGGAACGTACTGTTAAGTTAGGTCCTGAACGTAACTTACCGTTAAGTTATGTCCCGAACCTAACTTACTTTTTTGAAAATTTTCAAAGTATAATAACTTTTTTGCCTTAAGGAATTTTGACATGTGGGTATTGGACATTTTTATAGGTCTACACATTTGTATTAGAGACTAAAAAACACTCAACTATTTCAAGGTATAGATATGACAAATATTTCACAAGACATTTAAAAATTCCTTTTTCGACCTTTACTCTTAACAAATTTGCAAATGAAACCCAATATAAACACAAGACAAACAAAAGAACGTGGCGAGAGCATCATTTTCAGATTTTTTACGGAAATTCTTACGTCTGCGATAAAATCTTGGTCCAAAATAATAACTGCCTGTCTCGTTTTAGCCACTTGGCAATTGACACTTGGGCCTAAGCAAGTGAATTTTTGCTAAAAATTGAATTTTGCTCGAAAACCCATGGGTGCTATCACCCACCAATTGGGTGGTGGGTGCTTTTGAATGCGGGAGCAAGCACTCAACAGGCCGTGGTTGTAATTGCACGTTATCGATTACTCGCATAAAATTAGCCCTACTAATTGGGTCATTGTTGAAAACAAAATTTCGGGTAAAAAACATGAAAAAATCGCCCAAATTCTGGTTTTTTTCGATACACACCCTGTATAACTTATAGAAAAATAGCGATGTGAAAACTAAGAATATAGATATCAAAACAAAAATTATAGTCCGTGCATAACAAATTAAACAAAAATCCATGNGGTTTTTTTTCGATACACACCCTGTATAACTTATAGAAAAATAGCGATGTGAAAACTAAGAATATAGATATCAAAACAAAAATTATAGTCCGTGCATAACAAATTAAACAAAAATCCATGCATTTATATAATTATTTATTTAAAAAATATAACAAGAAATAAATTAATCCGCACAAATAGCATTGAACAAATCTTTATGTCGCATTTCTGGCGCAACCCATATTCTCGACCATCGACTAGATTCCAACGCAGCAAATAGTTCTTCAGATTCGGCCATATATAAATCATTGTGCTCATCAGTTGTTAATGGCGTGGAGTCTTCGAAATAAGTGGGCACAGGTAATTTGGGCTTAACCACTTCAGGCGATCTCGAATCGCGACGCCGATCACGCTTGCGGTCTCGATCTCTTCGGTCATAGTCTCGGTCGTCACGATCTCTTCTTCTCGAGCTAGAACGTCGGCTTTCATAATGGTCGGATGCTTGATATGATTGCTATAAAATACATGGTTAACTTTGAACTCAAAAATCGATTTTTAGTTGAATTTTGAGATCAAAAAACGATTTGTTGCATTTTGAACATAATGGAAACGTGATTTGTTAATCCTTAATCCAGCATGGGCTTACCATTCCAGGTTGTCCCATACCATAAGACTGAGCAGCCATAATACCAGCTTGATATGGTGCCATACCAGCAGGATAAGCATATGTTTGTTGTTGCACCTGGTTTCGAGGCCCACCACGTTGGAGTGGATTGGCTAAACGCAACTTCAGCTCACGACCTTTCAGTCTGTACTTGTTTAATTCAACCTAAATTTGGAGTTGAGTGAATTTTTCTCATCCTTAACTGCGACCCCCTACCAATGCTCGCTGTTGATCCGTCTGAGAAGTAAACTTGATAAAACCACTTCCTTTCGATTTTCCATCGGGATAACGATATATTTTAGCCCCACGACACGATTTATAGCGCTCTCCAAAGAGTTTGAACAGCGTTGCATCATCGACTGAAGAAGAGAGATCATTCACAAATAGGTTGTACTCAGTGTAACTAAAATAAGGTTACATGATATCAACCTTAAAAATCGATTTTTAGTTGAATTTTGAGATTAAAAAACGATTTTTTAATGAATTTCGAGCTCAAAAATCAATTTTTTGTCTAATTGTGAACTTAAAAATCGATTTTTTAGTTGAAGCATACACTTGACCAGGAGCATTTGCATATGATAGATTGAATCTTCCTCTATCCGGATCATTTGGTATACTTCTACCATTAATATGAAGCATCGCATAACGAGCTGCCTCTTCATCCTCAAATTCCACAAAGCAATAAGTCGCTGTCTAGAACAAAAAACTACTGTTATACATATCTCTGCAACAGTTCAAAATCCCACCCTTTCTATAAGCACCATACCTTTCTGGCCCACTCTCCTTCCTGCCCTACCTTTCCATCTTTTCCGGACATTGTTTTATTTTTCTCATTTTGTTGGACCATTTTTACATAGTTGATTTTCATATCAAATTTAGCAAAAGCTTCTTTAATAAATTCATCTGTCCACTCTGGATTCAAATCACCCATCCACAGAGTCTTTTCAATCGGTAGCGTTCTGGGAACAAACTAAAAAAGTGAAGTCTAATTTTAATCACTAAAAACAGGGCACTAGGATCGAATTCATATCACAATCGTTCAAAGGTAGGATTTACGCGTCATAGGATTTAGATCACGGATTTGTGCGAATTTTGGACTTTTAAAATTTTGATCAAATCGGCTGAATTTTTGCATCCAGTTGTGTTCGATACGGAGAACTCGAATCTGAAGGAATTTTTTGATTTTGACCACAAGAAAGTGGAGAAAATCGACTGTTTCATAAACCGTGATTGAAATTCTGTGATCTAAATTCCGTGAGATGCAAATTCACCAAAACAGTGACATGATGTCCATCCTAGTGCCGAAAACAGCATACTGGTTGTTGTTGCTGCTGTTGACCACCACCAACCACCTGCCATTGTTGATTCTGCTGTTGATATGATTGAACACTCTGAGGAGCTTCATCATAGTTTCCAGTATCCACCACAGCCAAGCCCGAATCGAGTGTGGGATTGGTATCGTCAGATTCATTATGCTCGGTTTTTACATCCTGTGATTCTTCTTTAACATCATCAATCTCGTCTTCATGTTCATGAGGTTCACCATCGTCATGAGTTTGATAATCAAAATAGTCCAATCCTTCGTCGTTTTCCATTCTGTATAAAAAGGGTTTAAACAAATAAAGAACATATATATAGAAAATATAACAAGGTTTCAAAAACCTGGATAATTAAAGTGAAAACTTGTTTAAATTTTATTGAAAATAATTTTATAGCAAAAAACATACTATAGTGAGCGTTTTACAGGGTGTTCCAAAAAACCGCCATTTAGTCATTTTTTGGAGAAATTTTTACAAAAATTCGATTTTTCACAAACTTTTAGTATGCTCTTTTCAAACACATATTAAACAATATAAAGACAATAATGAAGTAAAGCTACAATTTTTTAACATTCGAATACGATATGGTATCACCCTATTTTTCGCTATTCTCCGGTTTTCATGTTCATTCTTCGTTTGTAGATGTCACCTGCTCCGACATTGCGAGACTCGTCATCACTATCTGACTCACCACCACCGGCTCGTTTTCTAGACAAAAATTGTTGTTGGTATTCTTGTGAGGCTAGCACCTAAAAAGCAATTATGCGCTTCGTGAAACGTTCCATTTGCACTCACCACCATCGGATCATTCGTAGTGGTTAACAGCTGATGGAACTCTTTCTTTATGTCAGCTACTTTATACATTCCAAAATTTCCATTGGGATCTATCGGCTCAGATTTCACTTTTGGGGCTAAACAAATCAAGATTGTTTGAATACTAAAAAATGAAAAAATTACGATCACGGTTGAATTTGGCAAAACTATCCAGCAACAAATCCACGTCGACAAATGGTCCTTGAAAACTCCAAGGCGGAGGTATTAATTTCATCAACTGTGACACTTGTGATGGTGGCGGGAAAAGGCCTAAACTTATGTGATTATAATAATATTTACTTTTGTCAAGACATCAAAAAACTAGAGAAACCAATTTTTCATGAATTAGATTACAAATTATGATATTATCATGGAAATTCCATGATAATATTCAATAAATTTTGTTTAATGACATGATTTTGAACAAACACTATCAAATTCAATCGTTTTTAATTTTTTTTTTCTTGATTTTTTCCATTTTTTGACGTCTTGGCAAAAAGTGTTCTTCACAAAAATTGTAGATCTTGATTTCTAGAATCTCATAGGGAGGAAATTTTTACATTTTGGTGCTTATAAATAGATTTTCCGGGGGAGGGGGTAAAAAGAGATTTTCCCAAAAAATAGAAAAAATCTGGATTAATACGATTTTGTCAAAAATCTCATCAGCCCATCTCTACAAAAATCCTATATACCTCCAGGAACCGGATGATAGCTGAATGCGGGACGAAGTTTTGGCTTAAATGGCAGCATTTGATTCGTGTCCGGTCTTGGGTAGCCGCTCATTTCTAGACTCAAACCATTTTGCCCACCCATAACAGCAGATGGGCCATTTGCGATCATTGGTGTCCGACCTTGAGGTATACTGGGTGTTGGACCCGAAGGCGCTGCTGAACCAGCAATGGGTCTTATTGATTTCTAAAATTTTGAAGAGTGGGGGTGCACGCCCAATACGCATCTCGAAAATTTTTTTCTCCAAATTGACTGATTTTGGTACTCGGGGATTTTCAGGCACGAGAAATCAATTGAAGCAAGTCCCGAGGTCAAAAAAATTTTCATGACCTCTACGAAAAAATTAATTTTTTTAAACATGGAGTACCCCCCGCCCGGATAGGAAATCACGAAAATTTTTTCGGAACTCAGGACTTGCGCGAATCGATTTTCTGGTGCTCGAAAACCTGTGAGTACCAAAAATCAGTCAGTTTGGAGAAAAAAAATTTTCGAGAAGCATACTGGGCTTTAATAAAGACCTAAAAAGTATTGGCTCGTTCGGGAAATAACCGGCGTTTGCAAATTCAATCGTATCGTTATAAAAATGACTTCTTCGGGAAGTTTTTTTATAAAGGGAAATGATTGCGCACATAAAATGGTGTCTGTGTATTTAAAAAGGCAACAAACACCTAAAAATGTCCAAAAAATTTGTTTCAAATTTTCCCTGAAAACACTATTTTTTTCAGTCATTTTTATAACGATACGATTGAATCTGCAAACGTTGGTAGTTTTTTCTGAACGACCCAATATTAATAGATGATGATGAATATACATTATATCCCATAAATTTGAGCTGCTCCTGAGTACATGGCACAAGATTTCCGAACTTGTATCGATCGATGAGTAGTAGAGCTTGTTTGTCACCATAATAAGGCTTGAGGGCTTCACGACGTCGCTGGTCCACTTTCAGAATGCTGGTCAAATCTCCAACTTGTGATTCAAATTCAAGGTATCTATCCCATAAATCACTAAATGTTAGAGATAAAGTTCGAATTTTTTTCCAATTGTGGCGTATACAGGATGGATGAGAGAACGGATGGATTTTGGTGCTTGAAAATAGATTTTTCCGGGGTGAAAAGAGATTTTCCGGAAAAATATGGAAAAAATCGTAAAAATACGGCCACCCCTCCCGAAATTCAAAAAAGAAATTTTTTCAAAAACATAATAATGGTCATCACTGTTATAATTTTTCACAAAAAATTTCAATTTTAAAACAAAAATCGAAATTTTCTGAGCATTTTCACAACTTTAATTTTCGCGCCTGCTGCGCTGTTTTTGAGAAAATTTAGTTCAAATTTGGCTAAATTTCGATCATTCTTTTAATCAAACTTTCCTCAAAGCGTTTTTTTGCTTGAAAAAATTTATTTCAACAAAAAATTTTTTAGAAAAAACATAAGGAGTGTGAAAAGGCAATTCTTCCCGATTTTAGGAGAAAAATAGACAATCGCCAATGGGGATTGTTTTTGACGTTTCAAATTGAATTCTGCATACGCCACTGTTTTCAAGTATAAGCGAAGAGAGTAGAATATGCGAATTGTGAATGCATAGCAAAACAACGTACATAGATTTTTCCGGTGGTAGTTGACTTGATCCCAAAATTCTTTCAAATACAACTCGAGTATTATTATCCTCTAAAAATCAGTATCATTAAAGAGGGATTTTCCTCGAAAACGGTATTTTTTTCATCATTTCAAACATTTTTTACGTTTATCAAAAAATTTTTTGCGATAACTCGCCTCAATCGACCATCCAACTTTAAAATATAATCAAAAACCTACCATTCAGATGAGATAGGAAGTCAGTATAGGCGAGTGCATAATCAGGATCACTTCCATACTGTTTCAGACCAAAATCGAAAATTCTCATAGCTACTTCAGAATCCTAAAAAATGGATCTAGGATGATTCAAGCCGGATTATTCAAAACCGATTTTCAACGTGTCAAATATGCGAATTTCAGAGCTACTACACAATAGGGGNTTCCATACTGTTTCAGACCAAAATCGAAAATTCTCATAGCTACTTCAGAATCCTAAAAAATGGATCTAGGATGATTCAAGCCGGATTATTCAAAACCGATTTTCAACGTGTCAAATATGCGAATTTCAGAGCTACTACACAATAGGGGGCACCAAGTGAAAAAATTTTTCGCTCCCGAATTTCATGTTATATTTGTGGCGAATAATCAATTTCGAATCATCCTAATTGACACATAATTAATTATACTAACACAAATGAAGCTACTCTATGAAAGTACACCAAAAAATCACCTTATTACAATAGTACTCCATTAGAGCGTGTGCCACATAGACATGATGTTGAGATCTTTGGTCTTCTCTGGCTCTCTTAAACACCACACGAGTGGCTTTAACTCCCTCTGTCCGTCGGACAAATTTCATCAGCATAACATAAGCCTGTAAAATAAAGTACAAATTATCAAATCTATTGTGTCAACCCCTACCAATGTTGGGTCAACAAATTCTCGTGCCAAAAGACGATCATAAATCTTTTTGACATTTTCAAATTTCCGACGTTCCTCTTCAAAATCCGCAAAGGCAAAGTACATCAATGGACTGTCTTTCATTAAACCTCCTATTGCGCGCTCATATAAATCTGAAGAAGAAAAATTAACAAAAGTACGTAAAATTTTGAGGCTTACTTGTTGTTTCAGCAACCATAGCATTCGACATTTTTACATCGCCCTTTTCAGCTAATTTTTGGGCAGCTTCTTGTTGGAAAAGTGCAGCTTCATACCAAATATCTGGATAGTAACCAAGTGATAATAAGGCTTGATCATATGCGTAGATTACTATAAAAAGAACAAAATTATCCTACTATATTAGGGCTCAGAATGAAAATTTTCCCATAGGAAAAAATTTTATTGGTTTTTTCCATTATGTTGTTTCATTCGTATCGTTTCAAACCACTCGTTTCATTCGAGTCTATGCCTCCAAAATCCTACTATTCCCCAATAAAGACGAACCAATCTGAAAACCCCTCTTTTCACCTTCATGATTGACACCAAAATCATCAAAAACTAAGAGAGAAAATTTTTTTCACTTTTTATCCCTTACGGGGGACCAAGGCATTGTTAAAACGTTCGAAGTGCCGAGATTCAGCAAGCGCCGAAGGCACTCGGCCCTCGATTTCATATAGAAAAAGATAATCATATTCACCTCTTTTGGCGAAATGACTGTATTCTTCTGTATTCGTAGGGTTACTTTTTTCCCAGAGAATATATTTCCTCCATAATTCCACTTGTTTCATTTCAGCAGCCGAGCCTCTGGGTGGAACAGAAATTGCTTGTCGATTGATACCACGCATAAGATTTTCCAGTTGTCGAGTCACTTTTTTGGCATTCTAAAATTACAAAAAAAAATTCGGAAAAAATCAACTTGGGGGACTGAGTAATGTGCCTCCCTTACGAAATTTCTGGTTACATCACTGGTCTTGGAGAACCAACAAAATTTTTCGCTCCCTTGAAAAAATCCTAGATACACCACTAGTAGCAAACAAACCTGAAAGTCCTTATTTTTATCTGCGATCAACTTCTCAGCCAAAGTCGGATTGATACCCTTTTCATAAGAAGTATATTCATTCCACAATTGTTCAATATTTAACATTGGTGTTGCAATTCCACGTTGATAAACTTTCCTAATAGCAGAAATCCTTTGATTCTCTGCATATTGGCCCACGGCTGGGCTAAAAATACAAATATAGAATCGTAAAAAGTAC
This sequence comes from Acrobeloides nanus, assembly GCA_900406225.1. Lineage (NCBI taxonomy): Eukaryota > Metazoa > Nematoda > Chromadorea > Rhabditida > Cephalobidae > Acrobeloides > Acrobeloides nanus. The sequence goes on along the minus strand of OZJO01018763.1, from coordinate 15,340 downwards.
TCAGTAAAACTTACACTGTCTTCAAAAACGATATGTAATCGGAATAAATGGAATGAGAAAGCATGTCTAATCCAACTTTTTCGAGTGCAAAATCGTATGCTTGAGCCATTTTTTCTCTTAAAAATGAACTTATACTTGAGCAAACGAAGATAAATCTACCGAAACGAAGATAAATGTCCTTTGGTTTCGCGGACATAAAACACATAGCATTTCCAAAGGTCAATATGAAGAACCGATATTAGACACCGGCTGAAAAGCTAAAAAATGTTTGAAGGTTGAATTACAAGAGGAATTGGGAAAACTTACAGCTTCGACGTTTTCAAAATTCTTAGCCCGTAGCTAAAAAGACAAAGATTAGAATGGTCAAGCTTAAAGATAAAATTTATAAACGCACATGATTTTATATTATGAAATGGAATTTTTCCAATCAACTTTTTTATTTAATTTTTTAAATTTGAAAACAAATATATAGCGAGCCAAAAAACTGCCACTTGGTCATTTTTTGGCAAAAATTTTTCTCCAAAATGACTCATTAGAGGTATTTTTATGCGAGAAATCGATTTCGCGCATCAAAAACTCTTAAAAACGCCTCCCAGGCTATAAAATATACAATTTTCGTATTTTTTCAGTTATTTTTGGTAGGAATTCCTTTGAAAACTTTTCGCTAAAAAATGACCAAAAAGCGATTTTTTTGGAACACCCTGTATCAAACGTAAAATAACGAAAAGTAAATGTATTATAATTTTTAGAATGCCTTGAGATGGAAATTATATGTCTAGAAAAACAGTTGGAATAATTTTTTGCCTTTATTTTTTTTATTGACTAAATCTATTAGATAAATTTCCCCTCAAGATTATCCTATTTCATATGACCATGTGCGTTCGAAACAAGCCAGCCATAAACAAGTTTATGGGTAGCCATGTATGACCATTTTAAATCATAAAATATTTATTTTAAAATAAATTTATACAAAAATGCTGATTAATGAATAAGCCATACCGTTGTTCTATATATCTTTTTATATCAAACTGGACAATATGATGTTCAAAGTGATAATGATAAAAGGGTAGTAGCGTACCTGGGGGGGGGGAGACTAACAAATTCGGATCCCCGCATGCTTTTACCCCTGGATGGGTCATTTCCAGAAAAAATTTTAAACATTTTTTCACGTGAGTGGCTCCCTATTGTATAGTAGTTCCGAATTTTCCAATGTGGTCGTTGACATTTTTATTTCTGTATTTAAGAGATATAAATTTGCTGAAGACCCCATTCGAAAATTCGTTAACCCTGAAAAAATAGAAGCGTCGTGACGTCTAGGTGCAATTGGTGCTATCAAAATATTGCCTGCATATATTTTTTTTTATTATAGGATACAAAAATGATATCCGATTTATGCTGTTATGTAATAGCTTATTTTTATTTCCATAAATTACTCTATAAATGTCTTTAACTTCTTGTTACAATACTGGACTAACATACAGTGCTATAGTCGATTTTTTTTTCATGAGTAACAGTAACACAAGCAATTTGATTGCTCAGGATCAGTGATATTGAAAAAACGATTGATCAAACATTAGAAAATTCAAAATTTTCCGATTCAACGCTTTCCTGTAGTCACAAATTCTTCGAATTCTCCATACCCCAAAACCCCTAAATACAAAAAATCAGCCAATTTGAAGGTTTTGAAAAATAGATTTTTCAAAAAATCCTCCAAATCATCTGATTTTTCGTAGTCGGGGGTTTTCGGGTATGGGAAACACGAATTCGAAGGAATTTTTGAATTTTGACTGCGGCAAATTTTCTCAAAAATTTTGATTTTTCTAATGTTTCATCAATCGTTTCAATATCGCTGACCCTGAGTCAATCAAATTATTCGTGTTACTTATAAAAAAATTCGACTATATTATCAAATCTAGTTTACAGTTCCTGATGCTTATGATAATGCGAATAAAAATCTTTATCGGGTAAATAATGGCATTTAAGAAAATAAAAATCAAATTCTTGTCTCGATGACTAGAGGACAAGATTGTTTGTAAAACGTTTATTTTGAAAATATTAAGTCCCAAGTCACAAAAAATAAAATTAATTTTTAAAGGTCTCTTTGTTTTGAAGTGGCTACACAGAAACCGAATAGAGTGCGTTCTCTCCATAACCTGTAATAAGAATGCTAAATTGGGGAAGAACCTATTCGGAACAAAAAGATTCTAAGACAAAAACCCACCTCATGTTCAATATAAGACTTCCAATAACGCCCAGCATTCGGAAATTGTCCAATGAGCTTCTCATAAAAAGGTCGAGCTTGGTCAATAGGACGGGCCTAAAAATAACTTTAAAAAATTCTAGTTAATAAATACTTGATGTTCACGAAGTAGGATATTCCATGCATCTACATCATATGGGTTTAATTCGATTCTTCGTTCAGGACTAAGAATTGAAGTTGATGCCATGCTAAAAAATTTTGCTTAAGGGGCAATCCATAAATTATGTAATCCTTTTAGGAAAGTTAAAAACGCTCTTTTTCCTGAAGAAATTTCAAAAAATTTTCTTTGTAGACCCCCTCCCCTATCTCTAAACCAAGGGAGAGGAACAGGGTCCCAAAATAAGAAGTGATCGTATTCATAATAGTTTTACCACTTCTTATTTGAAAAAAAGTACAAAAAAAGAGTTAATGACGATTTTTAAAAATTTTTTGAAGTTCAACTCGTATTTTAGTCATTTTTCTAAGAGAGGACCCTTATGTATTTTTCGATTTTTCGGGCCAAATAAGAAGTGGTACCTATTTTTTCTCCCCAATAAGAAGTGGGACAGTCTCCCCTTGCGCAAGTATGCCCTTAAGGCACTATAACTTTCGACACATTTGTGTCAAAGCTGACGTCGTAATCTATTTGAGCTTTACGAAAGCTAACGCCTCAGAAAACGTTGTAAACCGCCAGGCCGTATCCAGGGGGGGGGGATAAGCAGGCTCAAGCCCCCGAAACGGCTAAATTTTTGAAAAAATGGCCATTTTTTTCTTAGGAAAAATGCATTCTTCCACGTTCAAGCCCTCCCCAAAACCAAATCGTGGATACGGCCCTGTAAACCGCTGTTTACAACAGCTAACGAGCAGTCCGAATCGTAATGCATTACAACTCGTTGTAAAGCGATTTGAATTGAGCTGTGTATTGACACGAAAGCCCTGTATTTCTCATTATTTGTAAATACGCTTAATTATTGTGTGTATTTAAAAAACAAGGACAGCATTCTTTATAGCTCAACGGGACGAACAAAACGATGCCAAATTGATTCAATTTGAAAATTTCTTTGGGTTATTGAAACGAAAACCCTGAATCAGAGTTTTCGTTTCAATAACTCAAAACAATTATCAAATAGGATCAATTTGATGTCGTTTTGTTCGACTCGTCGAACTATAAAGAATGCCGCCTATAAGTCGAGCTATAAAGAATGTTTTTTAAATACATACAATAATTAAGCGTATTTAAAAAAATTAAAATTTAGGGTTTTTGTGTTCATACATAACTCATTCAAATTTCCGAACGAAAACACTTCGTTCCGATCACGCCGCCGTTAATTGTCCTAGTCGCAAGTTTTGATAATNGGTTTTCGTGTTCATACATAACTCATTCAAATTTCCGAACGAAAACACTTCGTTCCGATCACGCCGCCGTTAATTGTCCTAGTCGCAAGTTTTGATAATTAGGGTGAACGCTAGCCATCGTGACACGCATTTTTCGGCGCTAGCCGTTGTGATATGAGTTTTTACACTCGTTGTGACGTCGCAACGCATGCCACGACGGTTAGCGTTCACCCTTACAATCTTTTAGATTATTTTCTAAAGGATTGAAATATATAATTTTTTTTCGTAAGCAAAAAAGTGTTGAAAAAACAAATGTTTAGAAATAAATGAATTCGTTTGAGAACCAAGGCAACAGTAATTCAAATTCGCGCCAATTTTTTGGTTTTGTTTTAGCGCGCTTTTATAATAGCCTATCTTTTTTGAACTGTTGTGTTCATTTTTCACTTTTGAAGATAAATCTTACATATAGGGGGCGGAGAAGTCCTGGCAAAGGGTGTACGAAGTCCTGACATGGGATACGATTTACAACAATCTTCATCACGAAGTTGCAGAATTTTTTTATTGGGTACTTGTCAGGACTTTTTGCACACAAGGCCTTTTGATCTCATTTCAGGACTTCGTACATCCTTTGTCAGGACTTCTCCGCCCCCTGTATTTTAATGAAATTACCATTTTATCGGGGAACATGTAGGGGAGAATAAAACTTTTATCAACAAACTTTCTCGAGATTTCTTACTGCTTAAATTATTTTTACATGAAAATACAGGGTGGACTTTGGAATTTTGAAAACCATAATTTTGCCGTTTTTGCTGAAAAAACTTGAAGAAAAAATCGAAAAAATGATGGCTAATTTAGCATTTTCAAAATTGTTTAATGCGCACAATCGATTTCTTGCATAATATTATCCCGAATAGATCACTTTTTGGAAAAAAAATTAGCAAAATTTTTTGTCAAAAAACGGCAAAATTCTGTTTTTTTAAAGTCCACTCTGTACTCTTGTAGTTTTAATTTGTTGAAAAAAGTTTCAAAATTCATCATTTTTATAGGGACTATAACTTCACACTATTTAAAAATATTTTTAGAGCAAAAAAATTGTGGGTTAAAATGAAGTTAAATCCTTTTGTTTCTTCATCGGCACGTAAGTCTCGCAAGCTTCATTTCAATGCGCCCTCGCATATTCGAAGGAAGATAATGGCAGCTCCATTGTCTAAAGACTTAAGAAATAAGCACAATGCTCGCTCGATGCCAATTAGGTTAGTTTTTTTTGAAAGTTGAGGAACTTGTTACTAGAAATTGGATCGTGGACGCGGCCTCACCGGTCATTCCCAGTTTCCCCGATTCCCGGTTTTTGGGGACCTAGGTTTGCGGTACTATTGAACTATTTGTGACGCGAAAAAATTTGAAAAGAGCTCCCAATTTTTTTTCCAAAGTACTCATATAGGGGTAATTTTATCATAGAATCCAAATTTTGCAATTTAAAACGTGAAAAATTACTCGATCCTGTTTCAAGGCACTTAGTAAAATCACTATGCTTAAAACGAGTAGGCACACTGATTTTGTCTATGAGATCCATTTTGGGCATAGTGATTTTTTCATGACTAATCTTATGCATAGTGTTTTTGCTAAGTGTCTTGAAACAAGGTTAAGATAATTTTTTGCACTTTAAAAATGCAAAATTTTGATTCTACGCATAAAATTATCCCTATATGAGTAATTTGGAAACAAATTTTTGCGTCACATAGTTCAATAGTACCGGATTTGCTCTACAGTAGCGGTCAATACTGCCAATTGTCCGCTACCACTTTTTTGACTGGATAAACCTGTGATTTTTTTACAACCAATTTTCACCAAAAAGTTCCATTTTTTTCAACAAAAATGTTCAAATTGCTTTTTTCACAAAAAATAAAGTTCCTAAGCAGTTCAGATTAAAATCATCAAACTGTGCCCCATATAGGGCATAAAAATGTATTCTTTTTGAAATACTTTGTGTTCCAAAGATAACTTTTTCCATTAGCGATTCGGATCACGGTATCTTGGACTTTTTTTATTCCACTTAAAAATATGAACAAAAAAGTCCAAGACACCATGTTCCGAATCGTTAATGGTAAAAAAGTTATCATTGGAACACAGTGTCTAAAAGAACATATTTTTATGCTTAGGCCCCATATACAGTTTTTCATAAATCATATGCTACTAGTTAACTAATTCATTTATAGAGTCGATGATGAAGTGTCCGTTACACGTGGCCATTATAAGGGAAATGCTGGCCGAGTTATGCGTGTATACCGAAAGAAGTACGTCATTCATATCGACAAGATTACTCGTGAAAAGGCCAACGGAGCGACAGTCCACATTGGAATTCATCCTTCTAATGTAAGCTTTTAAATTTTTTGTTTAGAGTTGACGAATCCCCGATGAAATCTCGATCGGAGATTTTTCGAGTTCGTGATTTCGAACAGGAAATTCAAATTTTTTTTCGTCGTAATAATCTTATTTTCCATACCCGAAAATGTGTGGAGAATCCCGTTTGTTTGAAGCCAAATTTTTGACGATTTTTTCAATTGGAGAAAAATTTGGGTTTCTTTTCCCGTAAACCCTGTAGCGCCGCGAATAGCATCCGAAAAAGATCTCATAAAGACTGTTACGACTTGTCCGAATAGCATCTGGATCATACATATTCAGTAGGGAAGGACACTGATCCGGCAGGGTGGGTGGATGATTTTTGTGATGTTTGTTGGCGAAAATTTTTTTCCAAAATGACTCNTCTCATAAAGACTGTTACGACTTGTCCGAATAGCATCTGGATCATACATATTCAGTAGGGAAGGACACTGATCCGGCAGGGTGGGTGGATGATTTTTGTGATGTTTGTTGGCGAAAATTTTTTTCCAAAATGACTCAGGGGTATTTTTATGCAAGGAAAGTGTAGCAGCTGTTACGGCAGTTGTTACGACTATCCGGATGAATCTGTGACGACCATTGGCTTTTTACGACTTTAGAATTTTTGGCATTCGACGATTTTTTTATCCTTACTCTAAAAATCAAAATTTTTATTGTCACCCTCCAATTATTTTCTATTCAATGTTTTAATTTTGCAAAGAGATACATTTAAAAAATTTTTAGGTCCAAATCACGAAGCTGAAGATGGATAAGGATCGCCGTTCTTTGATCGAACGCAAAGCGGAAGGAAGAGCTCGCGTTACAGGTGTTCTTAAAGGAAAGCATACCGAGGAAACCATCGAAGAATAATTTAAATGTTTATTGTTGAATGTTTGTTATTGTTACACAAAATAAATGACGTTTTTAATTTTATTTTTTTAATTATCACAGGGTGGCGCACAAAAAGATCGTAGATAACTTTCCAAAAAGATTGGAACAGTGTATTAAAGGAGGTCATTTTGAATGATTATTGTTGTTTTTTGCTAAATAAACTATTAAGAATTTTTTTAAGTGTCCGGTTTTTTATGCGCCACCCTGTAGATTACCTTTAAAAAATTAACTTTTTAGTTAAGACTAAGAATCTATTAGATTTTTCAAACAGTTTAAAACACCTTTTCAGCATAATTTCGATTGCAAAATGTTCTGTGGAATAAAAAATGGGTATTCCTGAAAAAAAACCTCATCAAAAATGGTTTTATTTTTTCGTTTAAATCAACTTGAAACAATTCTCAAAACGTACACGCAATTTACATGTAAAAATCGTGATTTTTGTGCATCGGACGATATCTTGATAAGGAACACCATTGCGGTTTTTTCAGTAGTAGAGAATCGGGTTTCATAAATTGATTGCGCATATTCCCGAAGCCTGAAAACGCTTCCTGAATCAGGGAAGAGGTTGGTGTAATGAAGCGAAAATCGTGATGTATATCTACTATGACACAATATAACAAATTCAACGGAACAAAACATGTGTTTTCATAGATCTTCCTCACCAAAAAGTTTTAAACTTATTTGTTCGCCGTGATCTCAGGAATCCAATAAGCTATCGCTCATCCCATAAAAATTTTAATAGCGACCCGAAAAAAGGTTCATTATACTCAGTGTAGCCTATCGACTTTTTATAGTGCTTGAAATATGCGAATTTTGAGACAGCTATAAAAGGCTGATGAAAATGAGGAAAGCTTCATTCAACAAAACAATTTCAATTCTTCAGCGACTTTTAAAATAAGCGAAAACAATTTGAAGAAATGATGAAGCAGCAGCATTTCCCTTGGATGGTTCTCCTTCTGCTCATTATAGGACTCGTTGATCCGAGCTTTGGCGGTTGGCGAGGTGACAAAGTGGACCCAAAATGCGACAGCAATGGAATCTTGGGAACTTTCGGACAAGATGGAAAGTTTGATGGCCTGACAATTACGCCGGTCAACTTTACTAAGGATCTCACAGTCGATATCAGGAAGAATGGTACTGATTTCAGCACAACAGGCATCCAGCTCTACCTGACTCTGGACCAGCAATCTTCGTGCATCAACCAATCCGAAAAGACCTTAAAGTAAGTCTTGAATTTCTGGCATACACAATAACGGGACACAAAAACGGGACGCTTGTTTTCTTCAGATCTCAGCTTCTTGAAGGAATTTTTAGTGTAAAAGACTTTTTGTGTTATTTGAACGATCATTCCATCCCGTGATTGTGTATGCCGAATTTCTGCTTTTGTGGGAAGCTAATTCCTCTTTTTAGGCACACTTTCGCCATTTCGAAAAAGGAAGAGTGCACCTTTACGTTCACCTGGGACTTCGGTAAAACGCTCAACATCGAGTTCGAAAACCAGAAGCACGTTATCGCCGATGTGAATTACAACTCTTCGTACCAGGCCTCATTCGAAGTGCACAAAAATGGCGAGAAGTTCAGCATGGTCGTCCACGATCCTTCAGGCAAAAGTACTCATTTCGACAACGCCAAAAAATGCTTTGACACTTCCGCTGGTACGATGGAATTCACCATGAAGTTCGGGCAGCCAGCAGAATTGGGCAATGAAAAGCTTGAATGCGGAGTTCAATTGGAAATGGTAGCCTTCTATTTCTCAACACTGAAAAATCACCTTTTTAGAAGGGCAATTATGGACCGTTGGAGCTGAAGATAGATAGTCGCATGTGTGTTATGGAAAGTCCTGGTAGTACGAACGCGGAAGGCAATGTTCCAACAGCGCCAGCGACGACACCAAAAGCGCCAGCGACGACAACAACAGCGCCAGCGACGACATCAACTATCGGATTGGAGTCAAGCAGACTTCTTCAGTGGGCCTATCTACTGATCGTCATTGGTGCACTCATGTAAGTTTCCTATTAATTTCTTAATAATTCCTTTTTTAGCCTCTTGATATTCATTGGCGCAGTCGTTTACTTCGTGTTTATAAAGAATAAAGCTGCGGTACAACCCTTTTCACGACGAGTGTCGCCCACGTAGCGCAGGAGCAAGTGGCGGAAAGATCATCTCAAACATCGAGGGTTCATTCCCCGGAGGGTTGAAATTTTAATTTTAGCGAATCAAAAAAAAGTTGTGAAACCCTCCATAAAATTACATAAAAATTTTTTTGGCCTCTGGAACTCTATACTGGTAGTAGTAGCTCTAAGAACTAACACTATTAGTAGAGGGTTCCAGTGAAATAAAATTTCGACTCTGTTGAGGAATCGAACTCTCGATGTTTGGGATGATTTTTCCGCCTGCTCTACGTGGGTGACACTCGCCGTAAAAAGGGTTATATGTTTCTCGTCGTGCTTTCTTTTTAACAGTTCCTATTTTAGGCAGATGAAGGGAACGTTGAAGAAGGATTGGAAGCCGGTATGCAATCGTCTGATGCACCTTCTGGAGAAGAAGATGAACAGAATGGAGCCGAGTAGAAACAGATCAATGACACCGACGGCGAATAGAAGTCGGCTAGATCTTTTTATATTGCCTTGTATATATATTTAATTGTAAAATATAATAAAAACGTGTTTGTTTGTCCGCAACGTTTCTGATATTTTCTTTTTTATTGTTCTTAGAACTGAAAACTTGAACTGTTTCAATTTGGAGAAGCGTACTTTTTTGGCCATGCACAAATTCACACGAAGCCACCGAACTTTACCCGACAACGCGATAGTCCTAAGCAGAGAAAGTCGACGATGCCATGACAGAACTGAACACCAATGGGAGCTCGTAGTACCAGTCACGAACCTCGATTCCGTCAAAAGCAGCTCTATAAATACCGCCAAGCTCATCTGGAACTACCTGCTGAAGGATATCGCCGAAATTTCCGAACTGAGACACTTCAAAGCTGCCCTGAGAAAGCCCACAGCCTATCTAAAATTGGTGTTAATAGAACTGAAAAGTGATATAAACAGAAAAACTAATTTTGGTCGAAAAATTGAATTTTTTGATGAAAAATCGAATTTTGATCGAAAAATTGAATTTGTTTGTTGCATATTAGTTTTTTCGAAATATGTACTTTCTTTGTCTTCATTTCGATTTTCTAAAAAATGGAAGCGTTTTTACACAAAAATAACATCAACGTGTTTCCCGCATAAAGTTACCCCAAATAGGGTCATTTTTGAGAAAATTTCGAAAAATAAAATTGTTCGATTTTAGACCAAGTTAGGGGTAGACGAGCCGAAGTAGCTCAAACGTTCAATTTGATTTTCCATCCAAAAATCTATTTTGATGAGCGCTGGGTGTTCTAGAACTTTCATTCCGATGTTATTGCTAGAGCTTATGGTGTTGTGTTTCGCATGGCTTCAAAAAAAGGACAAGCAAATAAAGTACTTGTCTTCATTTGTTTACAAATACCTAATTAAGATCTTATGAAACACCCCATAAAAATCAATATTTTTATATTTACTCAAATTTCAACACATTTCCATATATAGCGTTTCTAATAAAAAAATTGCACAAATGGCACTTGATTAACGGCAACCTATTTTTTTGCGCTATAATATAATTGAATTTTTCCCATGCTTCGAATAAATCTTTTCTGAATGTCGCCGGATTTTCGTATGTGTAATTGTGATGCATTAAATTTATATTACTTTTGTTCACATGTACACTTGGCAGTTAAGGGTAGAAAAGAAACCTAGTTTGTGCTATGGACTTTGTTTTTTTTAGTTGAGAGATCATTGCGGAAGTCCGCACAATTTCATTTGTCTGTGACGGAGGAAAAATTTTGTTAGCTTCGTGGATTGCAAGTTGTCGAAAAAAATTTTTGCACATTTTTTGATTGATACGTTTCTGCTTGATTGTACGTAATCAGCGTCGTAATTTTGAGGGGGTATTAAAGCTTTTAGCAACGCATGACAGAACTTTTGGCAACGCCAATGTTTTAAACCGATGAGCTTTTGGCAACTACAAACTCGTTGCCAAAAGCTCTAGTACGTATGAGGGGGGAGGATTGGGGGGAACCGAATTTTTTTATCCCTTCCTCCGAATTTGGACAAAAATTAAGACTTCGGAGGGAAAAATTATGAATGGGAAGCAGCGATTTGTTGGAAATAAAAGATTTAGACCTGGGGCCTATTTCAATATTTGTGCCATCTCAAAATTGTTCCGAAACGGGTTGAATATGTCTGAATATTTACACGAAAACCCTGAATTTTATATTGTTAAAATACGCTTAACTATTGGGTGTATTAAAAAAAACAAAGACGGTATTCTTTATAGCTCGACGAGACGGACAAAACAACACCAAATTTATCCAATTTGATAATTGTTTTGGGTTATTGAAACGAAAACTCTGATTCAGGGTTTTCGTTTCAGTAACCCAAAACAATGATCAAATTGGATAAATTTGGTGTCGTTTTGTTCGTTGCATTTAGCTATAAAAAATTGCCACAATGTTCAATTTTTGAAAATTTAAAAAATCGATGCAAAAATTCAATTTTTTGAGCAAAAATCGATTTTTTCGAAAAAATTCAAAAAAGTTTGTGTATTACAACGAAAACATGTACACAATTTGAAAATTTCAAACGTAATTATCTCGAAAACTACAACGATTCAGAACTAGGGCTACGCGCGGGCGGGATCCCGTCCCGCAAATCCCGCTCGCACCATTTTTTAAGAAAAAACCCTACCCCGCAATCCCGCACGCACATTTTTGAAAATCCCGCCCCGCAAATTGAATAATCCCGCAATGTCTTTTTTCATCGAAAATTTGGCAAAATCGACCGTTTTTAAGTGATTTTTTCAGGAAAATATTTTTTTTGCGCAAATATTTTTTTTCGCGCAAAAATTATTTTTTTGCGCAAATATTTTTTTTCGCGCAAAAATTATTTTTTTTTTGCGCAAATATTGTTTTTACGCAAAAGAATATTTTTTTGCGCACAAGGCCTAGGCTTAAGCCTAAACCTAAGCTTAGGACTTTTTTTTTGCGCAAAAAAAAGTTTTTTTGCGCAAAAAAATACCAACCATTTTTTCATTGACATTTGACCATTTTTAACCAAAATTTTCAATTTTCGAATCATTTTTTGCTTAAAAACTCTTGTTTATTTTACAAAATTTTTTATCATCTATCGACGTGTGGAAAAAACTAACGATTTTATACATTATAAATGCATTTATTGTCTTAACCAATTTTTTATCAACAAAATTTAACCTTTTTAACCCATCAAAAAATCCCGCCCGCAAGATTTTAAAAATCCCGTCCCGCAAAAAATTTTTTGAAAAAATTCCGCCCCACAATCCCGCTCGCAGGCCAACGCGCAGCCCTATTCAGAACATGCCGTAAAAACAAAAATTGCTCCATTTTTCATGAGCTTTCTGTGAATATCAAAAATGGCAACTTTTTCCTCCCACTTGACTNCCCACAATCCCGCTCGCAGGCCAACGCGCAGCCCTATTCAGAACATGCCGTAAAAACAAAAATTGCTCCATTTTTCATGAGCTTTCTGTGAATATCAAAAATGGCAACTTTTTCCTCCCACTTGACTGGTCCTTAAAAAAAGAGTTAAATTTTGAACATAAAATTTCAAAATTTTAATCAATTTCTTGGAATCCACCCATTTTTTCATTCTTCTCACAAATTTTGAATAGCTTTCATTAAATCTCCCACTTTCATTGTGTTTTCACTCATTCATGTTTTTCGTTCGATCACAACTTTGCCATATGAAAGTGCTGACAAAGACAATTTGGAGGCTCGTTCGGATTGAAAAAAACGAATGTGCGAATAAGAAAAAGCTGCCGGAAACCGGGAGCAAAGACGAGTGGCCGAAGGATGCACTTTTTTTCAACATTCATCATTTGATTTTGAAATGCTCTCCCCTTTGTGCATTTTGGCAAGTTCATCAAAAAATACTCATAGTTTTGTTGTTTCTCACACGCGATCGTTTGTGCGAAAGTTTGTTAGAATGGCCAAAAGCATGTTTTTTAGAGGATGGTCACGAGATTTCACGGGAAAATGCTTAGACGCTGTTAGAATTTTATGAGAAATTTGTCGAAGTTTTTCTCTTCGTGTTTTTCAATTGGTTAAAGTTTCGAGGAAGGATATCGGTTGCTTTTTAAATTAAATTCGGTGCGTTTATTCTATTTGTAAATGAGATGGATTTGGAGGCTTATTTTTTGGAAGAATTCATGCAAGTTTTTTCTTTAAAGTTTTGGGTATATTGTCAATAAGAAAACTTTATGTTCGTGCTCCAAATTTTCATATTTCTGAATTGTGACAAGGATTGTCACTGTTGTAACTTGTACATTGCTTGGGCGAAATTTTTTTTCTTAAACCGAACAAAATTTTTCACCAATACAGTCAAACCTGTATACAGGGTGGCGCACAAAAAACATGACACTTAAAAAAGATTTTAAATTTTTTGAGGAATTTTTTCAGGCATTTTTCAGGCATCATACATTTTTTAAATGCCCGATTACTTCAGAAATTTTTGTCTGATTCTTTCAGGCATTTTTTAAATGCCTAAAGTGTTCAGTTTTTTATGCGCCACCCTGTATAACAACCCCTCTATATAACGACTCCTCTATATAACGACTCCCCCCGAAATTTCTAACTACCCCCTGATTTTATGCGGTTTAATTAGTATTTACGTTTGTTCGCATTATTTTGTTGAGATTGTATCGCAAAATTATTCAAGAAACACATTTGCTATAAAAAATTTGTTTTGTTTCGAAAAATTTTTAAATTGTTTGAGAATTCAATCGTAGTCGTAACTACCCATTTTAGTACAAGGATGAGAGCTAGCATTTCGCTCGAAAAGAAAATGTAATCGAAGACGCAGAAAGGACTACGACCACTGATAACGGACAGTTGGTTAGGCTATTAACAATCATCAGTTAGAAAAGAAGCATGGGATTAAGAACTTCAGTAATCGATATACTCAAATCAAAGGAAAAAATTCGGAAAGCTGTGGAGGATGGATATGGTCCAAATCGAAAGCGCCATAAAATCGCCAGATCTTATTGAACTTCTTTTGAATTGATTTAGACAAGTATGAAGTCGGAAAACACCGGTCAGCGGAGAATTATTTCAGATCAGTTCTTTTTAAGAGGGAGGTTTTTTTCTAAAGGCTGTACGCTTCTTTTTTAGGCTAAAGCACTGGAAGTGGCTTCAGAATTGAAAGTGCAAAACTTTATTGCATCATACGTTGGAGAGTTTTAAGCGCCGTCATTTGATAAAATTTAAAACTATCCATGGTGTAGTAGCGGGAATCGACGAAGAATCTTTAAGTATGTGGAAACTGCATGTTTTTTGAATATGTGGAAAACACGTGACAGTTGAATAGTTGAAGCGAGCTCTGGTGAAGGCGTGGGATGAAGAAATCATGCTTACACAAATGGAGCTTTTACAATGCTACGAGAAAATGTCTTAGATACAATCGCAAAATTCAACTACACAAGAATGTCGAAATTTTGGTTTGAAAATGTTTCTATGGTTGCAGCCCCCAACAATCCAAGAAATATTGAATTTGTTATTTTGTTAGAAGGCTCAAATATTTCACCTAAAGAGGTTAGTTTTTTGGTTTTGTTTAATTTCTAGAACTAGTATCGATTGGGTTTCCCAATAAACGTGAAATTTGTCGAAAATTTTTTTTTCATCATCTGAAATTGACCCCTCTAGGGGGTAATTTTATGCGGGGAATCCAAATTTCACATTCCAAGACCTGGAAATCTTTCCTCGAATCAAGAAAAGGCTATTTATATGATGTATGGCATGTGATTCTTGTCAAAAATGTAGCCCTAAATATCCTTTTCTTGATTCGGGGAAAGATTTTCAGATCTCCTAAATGTGAAATTCGGATTTCTTGCATAAAATTATCTCTAGAGGGGTCAATTTCAGATGATGGAAAAAATTTCACATTCAGTGGGATACCTAATCTATACTAGTTCTGAATTTTTTCCACAATTACTTTTAAGTTAAAATGTCATAAATCTCTCACATCAAAAGTTTATCGACCATATATCAAAGATGTTTGTTGTTATTCTGAGGTTATCTCTTATATCTGTCAAAATTTGATACATGTTTTTATGTAAAACAACACTTGTTTACCTTAAAATTCCCCAGGGGTCATAAGTTGAGATCTAAAAATTCTTTTATTTTTTTAAAATCGACAGCTCGAAAATTTTTTCTTTGTTTATTCCTCATCTTCAAGATTATTGTTCCCCATAATCTTTAATAACTAATTCATAGAAAATCCCACTCAAGAAAAAATTGCTATTATGAACGCGAAACAAAAGTACACATTTTCTTCTGTTTTATGCATTGAAGCGTGTCATGTTACAAGTCTTCTTCTCCTCCTTGAGTCTTCCAGCAATTTTAATAATAACTACTCTTTCCGTGTTTGGAAGTAAGCTGGG
>OZJO01018762.1:0-23368 GCA_900406225.1 Acrobeloides nanus | reverse complement strand
ATGTGTGAGAAAAAAAATAATTGTGTGAGAAAAAAAATATGTGTGAGAAAAAAAATAAATTGTGTGAGAAAAAAAATAAATTGTGTGAGAAAAAAAAATTAAGCCTAATATAATATAATAAACCTGATATAAGTACTCTAACCATATAATCTCAAGGGCTACAGTAGGGGTCATGAGAGGAGACGCATGACGTCGAAATTATGGGGTACCCTCTCAAAAAAATTCTCACGACCACGCATGCATATTTATACCTATAGGTATATGATGTTTATACCAATCGGGCAATGCCGTATCTATAGGCACATCTAAAATCTTCATCTTCTTATTTTTTTATCCGGGATAACTTATGAAAGTGCGATCCAAACCCTTATAGCAATATTCATGATGGGGAGGACATTTTTATAAGATCTTCGACAATAAACTTATGGGGGGGGGGGGCAAAAAAAAATTCCATTGAATGCTATACCTATAGGTATAAATAACATTTACCTATAAGTATATCTTGGGCTCGAAGCGCTAAAACCCAGCCAGGCACCGCTTGCAGTGTCGCTCGAAAGCTCCGCTTTGGAGCACCATAGGCGCTCGTTGTCCAGTTTATAAATAAAAATTTACAATCCTAGATAAAAAGATTTTCCGTTCTTTTATTAAAAAAGTTTGCATTTTCATATTCTTTAAGCATAAAAAAGTATTCATAGAAGTCCCAAAATTGTATTAAATGGTTTTTCTTTTCTACTAACTCTTTCACAGCTTGGTTCACTCCTAAATAAAAAACCTAGACACATAAAAAGAGTATTTATTCGTTCAGTATCCCAATGTCTTAGCCCTAAGAAAGAGTCGGTATGGAGTATTCCAGATATTTAGGGATAGGCAAGGTCCTGTAAGGGACGTCCGGGATCTTGTTTGGGGAATCAGAATTGGAGCCTAAAGCAAGACAAGTCTTTCTCAACTCTTACCCGTGCCATAACTTTTTATTTTGATGAAATGTTTAGATAGAATCTTTTATAAGAGACGATATCTCGAAATTCGAACATCCTGCGGCACTAGGCAAACTGATGATGGAATATGACATTTGTTTGAATTTTTGACCCTTCAGGAGAACTGGATTTTTGTGTATTTCCATTGTAAAATCTAAGTTTTCGACCACTTATTCCACAACATGACCCCATACATCCATTATAAAATTTGTAGCCCGCATCTCCAGCTGTCCAATGACACCGAGGTCATCGAAATTGGATTTAACCATCAAGAGTTATGCTCAAAATTCTAAAATGGAAAAAATACCCTATAAGATCCCTATAGCGCCCAACATTCATAGGGGCCAAAATGGACCTTTTTTAAGTTTGCACGCCATTTCAAATGCACCAATGTGTTTATTTTGGTCCCAAATTTCATATTCCATCGTCAGTTCGCCTAGTGCCGCGGCAACTCCAAAAAGTTCGAACTTTCGAGACATCGCCTCTTAAATATTGCTGGCTGATGAGAAACATTTTTTCTTTGTTCACATACCATGAAAGATTTATTTTCAGGTTCATATTTGGCTTGGGCAAGACAAGTTGGTCTTGCAAGACCGACTTGTCTTGTCCAAGCCAAATATGAACCTGAGAATAAATTTTCCATGCTATGTGCCCAAGAAAAAATAAATAATTGCCGTTTTTAAGAATTTAAAAGTTTAAGCTCGATCTCCAGCTATGAGTGGCCATTTTCGATATGGTTTGTTTTCACCACATATACCCTAATTTCATGCAGATAAGCCGCATACATAGATAAGCTACAAACCAATGGTTATTTACAAGCGTAAGGCTATGCCAGAAATGAAAAAGTGCGCGTTGTTTATGCGCAGGAACGGTCTATCTGTGCGTGCTACAACTTCTGTTGGACAGCATCTACCAGCAAATTGCGAAGAATTGGTTGCCAAATTCCGGCTGTTTGTCAAAGATGGAAAGAAAACTGTTCAATTAAAAGATTTGGGAAACATGAAAGAGATACTCTGTAACATTTGATATGCCCAGCAAATACACAGTTGATGAGCGTGGAAAACAAGACATTTCAATAGTTACTACGAGTAGGTATTGAGGTTACCGATACCCTGTTATTTAGGAGCTGAAAAATGCAATTTTACAGTTTTATATGTTACGGCAAATGGAAACAAATGCAAACCAATGGTTATTTACAAGCGTAAGACTATGCCAAAAGTGAAATTTCCAGATGCTAAGTTATGAAATTTACCGGGGTCTATATTTTTATAGGAATTATCGTGAAAGAAAACGAAAAGGTTTGGATGAATGAGAATTTGATGGGACAAAAGAGAATGAACGAAAGAGATTTGACTAGAACGGAGACAACTCTCTTCACCAGAACAATCTCTTTTGATACTCGACTCTGCACGTTGTTATTTAACAGACCATGCAAAATCATATATTCAAGCGTTACAAAGTGGCTGTTAAATCCGGTGGTTTAACTAAGCTGCTCCAAGCGCTAGACATTTCGGTCAACAATTCATTTAAAAGTAGGCTCCAACAAAAATGGGAGCAGTGGATGATTGACTCCGTAACACACACGTACACAAAAGGAGGTAGAATAAGCCATGCTTATATATAGAAGTATGCCAATGGATTATTGAAAGCTGGGAAGCTGTGTCAGCTGAATGTATTTAAAATGGCTTTAGACGAGTTTTGAACGAAAAGGTTGAAACGACCCCCCCCCCCAAATTTGAACCACAATTACGGCGCTGTCAACACCCACACTTTTGTGTCACCCTTTATAAACAAAAACAATTTCATCAGAAACGACCTTCCCTGCCCTGAAATAAAAGGGTAGAAAATTCGTTCAAAAATAGTCAAAATTTGCATAATTGTGAAAATTCATTACCGCGAAAACATAAAGTCGGCAAATTTTGAATTCGCTTAAAAAATTTTTTCTCCATACTCCAATTATATGTATTGAATACAAGCGTCATCGAAAACGGTCACTCCTAGTCGAAGATCGAGCTTAAACTTTTCATTTTTAAAAACGCAATTGGACATCATAATAATAAATAAACTGGCAACTTCGTCTGTGCCTGGTATTTTAAATAAATTAAAGCATCAAAATAATAACTTTTTCAGTGAAAATCGTACCTTTCAAAGTAAAATTGTATCCCATAAAAATCCCTTCTTTTCGCACCAAAGGATAATACATTTGGATATCCCTTACAACTGCATTATAACCATGATCTGCGTTAATGATAGCAACATCTGCTTGTATCCTATAGCAATGAAGTATTTGCGCTGCATCCGATGATGGTAAACGTAATGGGTAAACAATATTATTCAATCCTTTTAATTTCATATTGTTCAGGTACGATAAAAATAATCTAAAACTAGTATATTAAACGAGGGTCCAAATCATGGCCTAATCTCCGAAAAAATTTTTTGCTAAGTCGTTTCTAGAGGTAATTTTATGTGAGGAATCAAATGCTCGCATTCCTACAGCGTGAAAATGCTTTTTTGACCCTGATTCAGCGAAAATCTTCTTTTTTTATCTTCAAAATCTTTTTATTTCAAAACAATTAATCATCATTATCACTAAACTCCTCATTATCACTATCACTAAAATATAAAAGCTCTTCTAATAGATTTTCAATAATTTCTTGGCCTTCTGGTTCTGTATCCAGGATGAATTTTTCAACAGGACAACGATCCGAAACATAAAGCTAGGACCACCACTCATTGGTTGACAACCCAAAGAATTCGAGTTATGGAGTGGCTTTCTCAGAGTCCCAACTTAAACCCCATTGAACAATATGATGAGTTTAAAAGACGTATGGGTCGTAGAAATTTTGGAAATGCAGATGATCTTTTTTGAGCTATGCAAGAAGAATGGGATAGAATCCCCATCGAAAAAAATTGTTTCCTTGATCGACTCTTGAATTTTACAATTATTTATGGCTTTTTCAGGTGATTCCCGTTTGTTTGATATCCATATTGGCCTACCCAGAGAGTAAAGGAAACAGACAATTTTGTACGTTCTAAACAGACAACGTCTGTTCTAAACAGACAAAGTCTGGAATAACAATCTATGAAAATCAAGCATTTTAGATGTGAATTAGGTGTGAATTGGCTTGTTTCTTACGATTTTATGATTTTTGCTGATATCTGTTCTAAACAGACACGTGTCTACACTTGTCTGTTCTAAACAGACATGTGTCTGTTTAGAACAGACATCAGCAAAATCATAAAATCGTAAGAAACAAACCAATTCACACCTAATTCACATCTAAAATGTTTGATTTTCATAGATTGTTATTCCGGACTTTGTCTGTTTAGAACGTACAAAATTATCTGTTTCCTTTACTCTCTGGGCCTACCTAGTTCAAATTTTAATTTCTCGCCAAATGCTGTGCATTGACACTAAAACTCAAATTTTCATTTTATTAGCTAATTTTAATTTTTATTATGCTATTTTTATTTTTAGGTATTTTTGCTATTTTTAGGTTATTTTAGCTTTACCGCGCCTACAGGAGCAGTCTATCTGATAAAAGATAACGAGCAAAAACCTTAAAAATGGGCTTAGGAACCTCCAAAAACAAACATATGCATCCCTGGAGGGGATGCGTTAACTATTTACGATAGGTCTTAAAATTTTTCCTTAGAAATTGTAATAGGTTTCAAAAATTTCTGCCTGACACTAGAAGGGGTGGGTAGACAGAAGGCATATAATTCTTTCTTGAATTTCACTTACTTATATGCATATTCATTTTTAGGAGTATCTAAACTAACAAATTCATAAAACTCTGCCGATCCTATCCAGTTATCTACAGAAATAATCTGACATGTTTTCTTGTAAATTTGTGTTATATTATGACACGCTTCGCCAATCAAAGACGTTGTCAAGCCCTTGAATGGACCAACTTCAATGATACTAAATTTATTTGCATTTTAATTTTTAGACTCATTTTACCGTATAAAGTCGGCTTCAGCAGTTTTTGTCACAGTTTCCAGAATTTTAAAAATATGTAGTCTAAGATTTTCCCAATGTTGATCGAAATCTAAAGGTCCAAAATTGTCTGGAACAACTTCATAAATCGAATTGTTTTTAAGAATTTTTATTTTAAATTCCTCCCAAGTCAACATCTAGAAATTGAATTTTGCAGAAATTCTTAGAGGAAAATATATAAGAAAAATAATGGTTGCTACCACACATGGGCAAGGTCTTTCGTAAAAATTTTCAATACGTCATATTTGTCCCCAGTAGGTGACCTTTTTGTTGGTCGCCGCGCTTCGCGTATTGGCCGATGTTTCGCGGCAGCCAATACATCATATTTTAAACATTTTCGATGGATACGACGTCATGTCTTTCGTATACGAAAGCTTGCTTCTGTGTGGTTGCTACAGTGGCGTGTCCAGAATTTTGATTTTGTTTGGGGGCCATCTAGGTAAAAGCCGTATTTTTTTAAAGAAATTTCTCAAATTTTGGCCAAAAATGCCATTCTTAAAGGGCTAGACCACCTTACCGAGAAATACACTATGCCAAACAGTACATAACCCCCCATTTAATAACCGAAAAACACGAAAATGACAATGAGAAAATTTTAAAACCTCATCTTCATGCCTAAAAATTCAAATGAAAATAAGTATGTTGTTTGGGGGTCAAAATGCAAAAAAAGGTTATTTCTAGACTAAATTGCATAATTTTTTTGTATCTGGGGGTTTTTTTTGGGTTTTTTGGTATGGGGAACATGATGCGCACAATATCAAAATGTAAAAATGCATTTGTAATTCTTATTCAGGGAAGAGTTTTGTGTATTGAGGCGAAAATCTCAAGATTGAGGAAATTTCTGATTTTTTTTAGAAAAAAAGACTTTCTAACAAGGAGACATCACAAGTAAACTCGCTCGAAATTCAATTCATTTAGTGAAATTAATGCATGGGAAAGTTTTTAAAAATCATTTTGAGTCAAAATTCGACCCCTAAAAAATTCAAAACCATATTCGAATCTCAATACCATCGATTTTACGTGTATTTTTTGAATTTTCTAACCTCTCTAAAACATCAAAGATAATTTTTTTCGACCAAAATTTCTTTCTGACAGATGTATTTCAATATGGAGAACATTTCTAGCTTGGTTTCGAAAAAATCTGAGAAAATTTTTTTATCGGCCTCCAATTACTACCATGTGTAAAAATGGCTCAAAAATTGAAGTTTCTCGGATTTTTTCGAAACCAAGCTAGAAATGTTCTCCATATTGAAATACATCTGTCAGAAAGAAATTTTGGCCGAAAAAAATTATCTTTGATGTTTTAGAGAGGTTAGAAAATTCAAAAAATACACGTAAAATCGATGGTATTGAGCTTCGGATATGGTTTTGAATTTTTTAGGGTCGAATTTTGACTCGAAATGATTTTTAAAAACTTCCCCATGCATTATTTTCACTAAATGAATTCAATTTGGAGCGAGTCCACTTGCGATGTCTTCTTATTAGAAAGTCTTTTTTTTTTTTAAAAATCAGAAATTTCCTAAATCTTGAGATTTTCGCTTCAATACACAAAACTCTTCCCTGAATAAGAATCACAAATGCATTTTTACATTTCGATATGGTGCGCATCATGTTCCCCATACCAAAAAACCCAATAAACCCCCCGTATACAAAAAAATATGCAATTTAGTCTAGAAATAATCTATTTTTGCATTTTGACCTCCCAAACAACATACTTATTTTCATTTGAATTTTTAGGCATGAAGATGAGGTTTTAAAATTTTGGAGCTGTCGGCCTGGGGGGGGGCGCACTTGACGTGATTCCAAAGGCCGAAGTAGAAAAACGTTAAAAATTTTTTATAGAAACACACCCCCTAGAGGTAAAAATTGACGCAGAACACGCTGGTGCTATTATTTTCACTCCAAAGTCTTTTATTTTAATTATTTTCACTCCAAAAACTTCGAAAACATATGAATTTTTGCATTTTTCTCAATAATAATCTTTATACAACTTGAGTTAACTTGTATACAGATTGTTATGAAAAAAGTGCAAAAATTCATATGTTTTCGAATATTTTGGAGTGAAAATAATAGCACCAACGTGTTCCGCGTCAATTTTTACCCCTAGGGGGTGTGTTTCTATAAAAATTTTTAACGTTTTTCTACTTCGGCCTTTGAAGTCACGTTAAGTGCGCCCCCNTTTTCATTTGAATTTTTAGGCATGAAGATGAGGTTTTAAAATTTTTTCATTGTCATTTTCGTGCTTTTCGGTTATTAAATGGGGGGTTATGTACTGTTTGGCATAGTTAAATATGTATTTCTCGGTAAGTCCCACTCGCCCTTTAAGAAATTTTCGGTTTTTGCGAGGGACCCATAGCCCCCCGCTACCGACACGTGAGAATTAACATTTGAGGACCGACATTTGAGGACCCGACATTTGAGGACCCGACATTTGAGGACCGACGTTTGAGGACCGACATTTGAGGATCGACATTTGAGGATTATTCTTTAAAAATCCTATTTATTTTAAAATTGATTAATTTTCATCATTATCGTCTTGGTTAAATAATTCCCAGTCAACAAACTTATTGTTTGCTAGTATATATTGTATGAAATACAATGTCGGTCCTCAAATGTCAGTCCTAAATTGTCGGGTCCTCAAATGTTAATCCTCACGTGTCGGTACGCCCCGCTGGACACGCCACTAGTTGCGGATATACACACTTATATACACTTATGTGAGCTTTTAATCTACGTATAATGTCTGTTTGCTTAGGTAGACGACTCGGAAACATTTGATTTAAACCCGGAGCGCTAAAACTAAAGTTGTAAGGGACGTTACGAAAAACAGCCACATGACTATGTTAGTCATGTTACAAAAAACAAACAAGTGAGGCGTTAGTCGAAAGGAGGGGGATAAGCCTCCTCTTCCCTCCGAGCGCGGTATCACTCGGCCTCCGATTCTATATATGATCTTACTTTTAACGGACATTTTTGCTCAAAAATATTATCAATATCAAAATTAGTCCAATCAGTTGTTCCATGCAATTCTTGTTTGTGTATCTGGTGTTCTTCTTTCAATTTCAACAAACTATCTTTCTTGCCAATGCGATAACCAACTAGAATTAAAGCAATCGAAGAAATAAATAAAATACATAAGTTCATCTATAAGCTTTTAAAACACCTTTTTTAAGAAAACAGATCTTTATGTCACAAAACATGTCACAAAATTTTTTTAAGGGTTATTAATTTTTCGTGCGATTTTCTCGTTTTTCTATCACTTTTCATCAAAAATAATCTTTAAGAAAATTGTAGAAGAAATAAGCTCTACATCTTTGGTAAAAGAGATTTTGAACCAGAGATTAACGGTGACGTGTGCCGGCACGTCACGTCTGTCACATGTGCCCGTGGGCATATCTTGGCACATGTGCCGGCACGTCACACATTTCGAATATGTGACGTGCCGGCACACGTCACATTACCTGTAGTCTAAACAGCAGAAGATTATTTCAGTAAGTTTTTGCTCTTTGATAAGTTCGACAGCAAAGCCAGACACATTGAAATTTTTATTCAAAAATAAATAAAAATTTCAATGTGTCTGGCTTTGCTGTCGAAATTATCAAAGAGCAAAAACTGATTGAAATAACCTTCTGCCGTTTAGACTACAGGAAATGTGACGTGTGCCCGGCACATGCCGGGCACACGTCACACTTGAACACATGTGCTAGGTGTGACGTGCCGGCACACGTCACCGTTAACCTCTGTTTTGAACGAATCTTGAAAAGAAGTCGATAAAATTCATTATCAAAATAAGTCCTTATAAAATTTTTGTGACACCCAAAGCTCGGTTTTTTCGAAAAGTTTGTTTTAATGTATATGTTAGCGTCAAAGTTAACCTGAGTTAACTTTGACTAGTCAATGTTGATTTGAGATACATTTACAAAAAAAGATATATTTATTGAACCTTTTTTGAATAAATATGTATTCTACTTTGGCCTAAGCAAAATAGAATACATATTTATTCAAAAAAGGTTCAGTAAATATATTGTAGCTTAGGTTTAGAATAAGGCCTAAGCAAAACAGAATACATATTTATTCAAAAAAAAAGATTCAGTAAATATATTGTAAATGTGTCTCAAATCAACTTTGACGCTAACACATATAAAGATTTATGACGCATTATCTGAAGGTTATTGGACAAATTATAAGACCATGGAGCCAAGCCAAGATGTTCTAGTCTCAATATTTTTTCGCACGTTGCCCATTTTTTTATTGCTGATCCCTAACATTCCAAAACCGTTTCATTAAAATTCCAAAACTTTTCCTGTGTCAAGATACGGTGGTCGAAAGATGGTCACTTTAAAAGACCTTCAGACAATGCGCCCTAAAGGTTTAAACTAAAAACACTAATAAAATAGGCGCGACATTTTTTGGAGATGAAAAATCTGCAGCTTGATCACTAGCCATTTAGATATGTTTAAAGTTTATCTAAAGTTTTCCCCGCCGTGTTACGTTTTTCCTCTGGGTATAACAATGAAACAATGGCATTATACCAGAGAGATCAACCTCCTCTTTTCTTCCAATTCTTCATGCCTTTGACACGGGTGAAGGAATTAGGTTATCTTTGAATATCTTAACAGATAAGTTATCTTTTCTGGATTTGTCAACAATCCGTTATGCGGCAGAGTTACATGATTTTTGGAGCACATATTCAATAGGATAGTCGTTCTTTCATTTTATTAGATCGGATTTGATCCCCGCCAAGGGTGCTGGATCGAAAATGCAATTTCTTTCTGAATTTCGAGTCACCCAAACCACTATAGGATGCAAATGAGGAGAGGGCATCACTTGTCACACTTATTATTTAGAACCTGGAGACCTACGGCGTTCGGACACCTGATAATACTAAAGCTTTTTTTTAAACACTTGAAATTTCGCTTTTGTGGTAGACGATGAGAAAGACGATCGACACAACTTTTATCGGGTACCCTCTCAAAAAACGACCACGCAGGGATGCCAAAATGTTAAAATTTTAAAGTGGGTACAAGCCTTGTCCGTTCAGGGTTCGGGAATGTGCGCAATCGATTTCACGCACAAAATTACCCCTATAGGTAGGGTTGCATAATGTTTTTTTAAGAAAGATGGCAAAAAATTTGCAAAAAGGTTGTATTTAGGTGATTTTAGGTGGCATTTAAGTGATTCACTTTTAAGGTGCTTACCATCAGTTGGTAATCGAAAGTTGACCTACTAGCAGAGCTTCAAGCTGTTGACAATTGCGTAAAAAAAGGTCCTAGAAGTTGGCCAACAAATTACAACTTAAAATGGGCGTAGGCCCCTCCAAAAAATAAACATACGCATCTCCGGAGGGGATGCGTTAAATTAAAAGAGGCATACCATAAGGGGGGACCCTAATGATTTTTTCCGGCCTTCGGTCAGAATGGGGGGAGACCACCCCGTGTCCTCCCCCCTAGCTACGCTACTGATTGATTATGTAATATTATGGGTAGAGGGTAGCCAAATGATTACGAGGGAGGGGTAAAAAACTGCCAAAATTTGATTACGTAAAATGTAGAAGACCCCTTTTGTGTAAAACAGATTAAATAGTTTGTCACCATCTTCGCTACTCGGTCACAAAGTTCGCGGGTTCGAATCTCGCTTGGAGCGAAATTTTTTTGCACAAAGTAAAATTTTTTGCGATAAAGACTTTATGCAAAAATTTTTATTTTGTGCAAAAAAGTTTCGCTCCAAGACAGATTCGAACCCCGCGAACTTTGTGAAGAATAAGGCGCTGCTTTGTCACTGCACCACCGAGGATAGTTACAAGTTTGAAAATTTCCACACCAAGTCATAGTATAAAAAAGTCGAAAAAATCTACATTTTTATTGAATCAGGGTCAAGGAAGCATTTTCACGCTTCGGGAATGCGCGCAATCGATTTTTCGCATGATTTTACCCCTATATAGGCTGTTTTGGCAAAAAATTTTTTTTTCAGAGAATAAGCCATAATTGTTACCCCCCTTTAAAGGGGGCAGGAAAATCTCGTCCATATCGGGTCAAAAATTTTTTTCTCAAAATTGGCTGATTTTTGGTAATCGGGGGCACGAGAAATCGATTGGCGCAAGTCCCGAGTTCCGAAAAAATTTTCATGACCCCCTATCGGGGGTAGTGGTGAAAACATGTAACATGTTTTCACTTTTTATCGAAACTTGCTACACATGATAGCTCATCATGTAGATCTTGGCCTAAAAAACAACTTTTGTGAATGTGTATAACAAGTTGTTTTGAAATTTTTTTAGAAAAATCGAAATATTTAACAAGATTTTGAAACATGTAACATGTTTACGACGCTGGGGCCTCCACTGTCCACTAGAATGTCTGGCATATCCTCCCGGCTTTATACCAATCGAATTGATTAGAGTAACAACAAAATCAGTGAAAATGAATCGAGAATTTTTACTGCTTTTAAAACTTTTGGTTCAGACGCTCTTATTATTTTCTATGACATTTTGTTTAGCTTGAGTAAAAATGGAACGAATTCATATTCTTATATATTCTTCAATATTTATTTTAATTTTTTACTTTGGTATATATCAAAGAGTATTTAATGCTGAAAAGGAATGTCCAACAATAAAAGAAAATGCTCAAAACAAACAGAAAAGTTGGACAGATATTGAAGTTAATGAGCTTTTTGAACAAAGATGTCCAATAAGGGTAACTTTTTATGGTTGATATACATTTCGAAAGTAAACATTTCGAAAGTAAACGTTTCGAAAGTTCAGGACACATTTCGAAAGTTAACATTTCGAAAGTGACTATCTGATTTTTAAAAAAAACTAATTATCGAAACGAAAATTTGGATTTTGTAATAAATAAAAATTTTTGGCTCAAAGCGGGATTCGAACCCGCTACTTAAGATTCTATATTACTTTCGAAATGTTAACTTTCGAAAAATCACAAGGGGTCTCAATCACTTTCGAAATGTTACTTTCGAAATGTTTACTTTCGAAATGTATATCAACCCTTTTTATTATGTTGTGTTTCATAGAGCCTTATAAAAAAGAAAAATTCTCTAATGCATTAACCCAGAAATATCGATTAGCGGATCGGTGGTCTTAAAAATGGCTCGGTGAGCAAGCGAAAAATTCAATTTTTGAGCAAAAATTCGATTACAGGTAGGGATGTTACATACCAAAATATAACAAGTGGCAAACACCATGCCAAAACGTGGCATTTACGTTGCATTTTTTTGTTGAAAACCGAAAATTTTGCTCAAAAAAAAAGTTTTTTTCTCAAAAATCGAATTTTTTCCAACAAAAGGGGCAAAAAGTCCAAAAACGAAGCAGCGTGGCAAAAAGTCCAAAAACGTGGCAAATGCCACGTTTTCGTGGCAATGTAACATCCCTATACTGGCCATCCCCGGACGGCCAGTACGGGCCAAAAAGTGTACGGTGATCAGGAGTGTGATAATTGTGCCGAGTGACGTTAGAAGCATGGAAAAGTTTCGAAAAATGGTGAAAATACTCATGTTATGTGTGAAAAATCGCGCTTTAACTAGGGTGCATCTGAACTTTTGAAACGCCCTGTATAGTAATTTTTTTAACATCTCTATAACCAACTAAATATTTAGAAGCTAGATTGGGATGGTTTCAAAAATAAAATTTTGAAAAACAATTCAATTTATGAAATTGTTCCTAATAACTTTGGCCCATTAGATTTAAATCAAGAATGGAAAGAACTTCGAAGATATATTTTTAAAATTCTTGAAGATGTTGCACAAACTGCGGAAACAAATTTTATAAGGTAAAATAAAAGTTGAATTTTTCCATTTTCTTCTTCATCGCTATGCTTGACATGACCAAAAACAGCATAAGGGGCGGTATGAACAATGACGGATTAATCCTTATCCGCGGATTTATCCACAGATAGTGGATAAATCCGTGGATAGTATGAACAATCGGATAAATCAGCGGATAATTAAATCCGCAGATAAAAACATCACTTTTGTGCAAGCTAATAGATAATACGAGACACAAAAAGTTTTTTCCATCTATAAGATTCGACTTCTGACCATTATAAAGGGGATCTAGAAAAAAGTTTTTCAAAATTTTTTGTTTCAAAAATTTTTTAATGTATACTAGGCATTAAATGGCAAAAATTAAAGATTTTGGCGCGAGAATCAAGCGCTTCCGAGATATAAGGCACAAAATTTTCGAATATTTGCCAAAAATTTCTCCTTTTTCTAATGCACATAGCTCGGCGAGGTTAAATTCAAATTTGATGATCTTGATCTCATTTGATTCCTTGAAATACGAGCTAAAAATATTGTCTAGAAATTTTTATGTCAAACCTTGAAAAAAAATTTAAAACAAGTAAAAAATCCGGATTTTTCATAGGTCAAAAATCGAAGTATTAGCCATGTCACCCAGAAAATTTGGAGCGGGCGGAAATTTTGTGCAATATTTTTCACTTTTGCCTGTCCCTATCCAAAAACTTTCCTTTTTGGCCGCTACAGATTTTCTGGCTAGATCCCATAGAATTAGATTCTAGGAGATAATGTGTCTTAAAAACATTTGTAAAACATTTATTAAATAACAATTTAATCTTAGCAATAAAAAAATACTTTACTTTTTTTAAAGATGATAATTCCTTGTTTATCCGAATTTAATCCAATGATAAAATAATCCGTGGATATCGGATAAATCCACGGATAGTATGAACAATTGACGATAAATCCGTGGATAGCGGATTAATCCGCCATTGTTCATACCACCCAAGGGCAGGAATTATAATCTGTGTGTTGGACGCGTTTTTTAGGATAATCGAAGTTGGATCTTTCAAAGGCTTATCGACTTCATTTATTGGCGAGGCTTGTAGAAATATTACAAAGATTTATGGAAAAGAATGCCAGATAATCTGCGTTGATACTTGGCTTGGGTCGCCAGAGTTTTACGAAAATTTTGGCTTCGATAGTCTCAAAAATGAATATGCGCATAAGTAATTTTATTAAAGGGGGAGGGTAGGGATTAATCTCTGAAAATTTTTTTTGCCAAAACAGCCTATATAGGGATAAAATCATGCGAAAAATTGATTGCGCGCATTCCCGAAGCGTGAAAATGCTTTCTTGACCCTGATTCAGGGAAATTAGTACATGTTGGATTTTCGCTTTAATACACACTCTTATTTCCCTAATCAAGGTCAAGGAAGCATCTTCAAGATTCGGGAATGCGATCAATCGATTTTTCATATGATTTTAAGCCTATATGATCATGTTACTCGCATGAATTTTTTCGAAAAAGTTTTGGCAAAAAATTTTTTCAGAGATTAGTCCCTAATTCTTACCCCTTTTGGAGAGGGGATTGTGGTTCTTTGAAAAATTTCGACTCACTCCGTACCCACATACGGTTATGATTCATAAAAAATTTAGCTTATTTTTATCATTTTTAAACAATATGAAATTGAAAAACTTAAATAACATGGTGTACCCTTTACGTTTGCCATCAAATGCAGCTGCCCATATTCTCCACTGCTATCAAGTTCAAGCGGATGTAGTTTTCATTGGCGCTGATCATGATTACAATGCAGTTTTGCGTGATATTCAATTGTACTATCCTTTAGTAAGAAAGAATGGAATCTGTATGGGCCATGATTATAATTGGGCAGGTATATGATTTTGTATATGATTCGAATTTTTTCAAATTTTTCAATTTCTATTCAATTTTTCGTTTTGTTTTCAATTCGATTTTTTTCAAAGAAAGAACATTTATTATAAAATCAAAAATATTTAGGCGGAGACAGGGATTGAACCTGCGCTTTTCCGACTGTAAAACTAAGCTTGACCAAAAGCGCCATGAAGGCAATGGTTTTCACTTCTGACCAAATACCTAAGTTGAAAAGGCAAAAATGAAAAATTGAATTTTTAATCTTTCCAAAAATCTAACTCGTCGCGAGATTGGACTTAAAGGACCAGTCTACTATTGGGGAAATGATGTCATGTGATAGAGCACAAAATTTGGAGCATTTTTTGCTTTTACGGCACTACTTGAAAATCTAACGGTAAAAAGTTATGATCGAAACAAAATTGTAATTTTTGAGTTCAAATGAGTTTGAACATTGCAGATAAGAGCCAGCACTCAGGCAACCAAGAAAATATTCATTGAAACAATTTAATAAATCATAAAATTCAAAATGCTAGAATATTTAGAAGAAAATAAATACAGCATTTTTTATAACTCGACGAGGCGGATAAAATGGCATTAAAATTATCGAATTTGAACAATGTTTTGGGTTATTGAAACGAAAACTCTGATTCAGAATTTTCGTTTCAATAACCCAAAGCATTTTTCAAATTCAATAATTTTGGTGTCATTTTATTCGTCTCGTCGAGTTATAAGAAATGCTGTATTTATTTTCTTCTAAATTTTCCAGGATTTTGAATTTTATGTTTTATTAAATCGTTTCAATAAACGATCTGATTGATGACTGAGTGTCGGCTCTTTGCTTCAATGTTCAAACTCATTTGAATTCAAAATTACAATTTTGTTTCGATTTAACTTTTTACCGTTAGATTTTCAGGTGGTGCCGTAAAAACAAAAAATGCTTCAAATTTTGTGCTCTATCACATGGCATCATTTCCCTAAAAGTAGACTGGTCCTTTAAGGTTACAAAATTCGGTGGAACAGATAAACAGACAGACATGTCTCGTTTAATATTAAAGGGAGGGTCAACTTTGCAGCATCTCGGGAGGCCATTTCTAGCAGAGTTTTTATCATAACTTTTGATAGATAAATTCGTTTGACTTGGTTTTGGTGTCATTTTGAAACCCAGAATCTGGGCTTCAAAATGACACCAAAACCCAGTCAAACGAATTTATCTATCAAAAGTTATGATAAAAACTCTGCTAGAAATGGCCTCCCAAGATGCTGCTGCAAAGTTGACCCTCCCTTTAAAAGATTGTTCAGGAGTTAAACAAGCAGCTGATGAGCTAACCGAAAAGAAACAATCAGCAGTCAAATTTTGGACTGAATCAACTTTCTGGTTTATGCGAAAAGAGCAAGAAGGTGCTCATTTTTATAACATGCTGCTGCAAACTTGACCCTCCCTTTAATATTAACAGAAATTAATCTCTTTTAATGTAGATTTTTATATAAAGCAAAAACTTGAAAATTAAAAGAATCGCTTGTATACTGAAAATACGATTTTAAGCCATTAAACAATGCATTTTCAAACATTACTATATGCTCGAAATTTGTAAAACCTTTCTGATTAGGTGATCTAGGACATTTGATGACTTTCCTGGGGTAATTTTATGCGAGAAATCGATTCCGCGTATTCCCGAAGCGTGAAAACGCTTCCTTGACCCTGATTCAGGGAATGGGGTGGGTTTTCGGAAGCGTTTTCACGCTTCGGAAATGTGCGCAATCGATTCTCCGCCTAGAAAAACCTAAGAATCGACGGTTTTCTCATAAAAATCCGAAAATGTTTGATTTTCGCTTCAATACACCGATTCCTTCCCTGAATCAGGGTCAAGGAAGCGTTTTCATGATTTGGGAGTGCGCGCAATCGATTTCCCGTCTAGAAAAACCCCTATAAAGCCGGTTTCCCGGTGGAAAATCGAACTTTTTTCGATTTTCGCTTCAATACACCCACCCCATTCACTGAATCAGGGTCAAGGAAGCGTTTTCACGCTTCGGGAATACGCGGAATCGATTTCTCGCATAAAATTACCCTAGGAAAGTCATCTTTTTGAAAAAGTTTGGAAAAAAATTTTTTTCATGGAATCGGCTAGGAATGCCTGTCCCCATTTAAACATTTTTGAACATTACAACGACAACATGTAACTTCAAATTCAAATAAATAAATTTGTGGATAGAATGAATTCGATCAATTTTGCAAATTTTGCGGCATTTTAACAATTTTTTTTATCAAGACAAATAAAATGACACCAAAATTATTCAATTTGAAAATTGTTTTGGGTTATTGAAACGAAAACATGAATCAGGGTTTTCCTTTCAATAACCCAAAACAATGCTCAAATTGGATAATTTTGATGTCATTTTGTTCATCTCATTTAGTTATAAAAAATTGCTACAATGTTCATTTTATGAAAATTTAAAAAATTGATGCAAAAATCGATTTTTTCGCAAAAAATTCAAAAAAGTTTGTGTATTACAACGAAGAGCTTGTAACAAATTCAAAATTTCAAACGCAATTATCTCAAAAACTACAACGATTCAGAGCATGCCGTAAAAACAAAAAATGCTCCATTTTTCATGGGCTTGTCAACAACTGCCCCAAAGGGAAAGTGCCCCCTCCAGACAACTGCCCCCTTCAGACAACTGCTCCATTTGGACAACTGCCTCCGAGGTAAACTGCCCCAGTGGATAACTGTCCCTGTAGGACAACTGCCTCAGCGGATAATTGCCAGTTATCCGCTGGGGCAGTTGTCCAATGGGGCAGTTGTCCAAATAGGGCAGTTGTCTAAAGGGAGCAGTTGTCTGAAAGGGGCACTTTCCCATTGGGGATGTTGTCTGAAGGGGGCAGTAGTCTGGAGGGGGCACTTTCCCTTTGGGGCAGTTGTTGATAAGCCTTTTTCATGATCTTTCCGAATATATCATTTTTATATGATTGTAAATTACTGGACTGGTCCTTTAAACACTGGGGCCGACGTACTTGTCTCTAAACATATATTTCACTCCCAATTGTGAAAACGCTTTCTTGACCCTGATTCAGGGAAGGGGTCGGTGTATTGAAGCGAGCATTAGACATTTTTGAATTTTTATAAGAAAACTGTCGATTCTTAGGGTTTTCTAGGCGGGGAATCGATTGAGCGCGCTCCAGGACCGTGAAAACTCTTCCTTGACCCTGATTCTGGGAATGGATCGGTGGTTTGAAGCGAAAATCATTTTATTTACATATCAATTTATTTACAATAGTTTTGGCTAAAAAAGATGTTTTTATTGATCTATAGTTGAAGAATTATAAAAAATCGCATTTTTGTAAAAAAAAAGTCTACACTTCGACATGAGGAAATTTTCTAGGCGGGGAATCGATGCGCGCAATCGATTTCTCGCCTAGAAAAATCTAAGAATCGACGATTTTCTCATAAAAATCCGAAAATGTCTGATTTTCGCTTCAAAACACCGACCTTCCCTGAATCAGGGTCAAGGAAGCGTTTTCACAATTTGGGAGTGCGCGCAATCGATTTCTCGCATGATTTTACCTCTAAAAATGATCTTTTTAGAAAAAATTTTTTGAGAGGTAGTCGCAAAGTGGACCCCCTTTAAGGCATAATGCTTAAGCCATATACCTTAAGCCTCATGCCTTAGTCTTTCATTAAGATAAATTTTAAGTTTTTGAAGTTTTGATAGGTGATCTTGATCGGGTCAACATGTCTGTAACATATATAATATTTAAATAATTTTCATTGCTAGTATAATTCAAAGAATTTATAAAAATATTGTATGGGTTGGAATGTTGAAGTTGAGTTTCGCTACTAAAGATAAAAATAAATGCAGATGGATAGCTAGTAATGGATGTTTCACCTACTCTGATTATAAGTATCTATAAATGGTATCAAGTCTTTGGTACAAACATCCATCCGGTCGCATATAACGACAATTTCAGTATTATCAGAAATAATGACATCTCTATATTTTTTTATTATATAGTAGGATGCAAAACATTAGCCCTTTAATAATGTTCAGAGAGGTCATAGTCTTTCATGCTCCTACTTTAGGAGCAGGGATGCCATATTAAATTTCCGAAAAAAGCATCAGAACCCTTGAAAAAAAGCAATGACCCCGAAAAAAAGCAAAATTTTATTCAAAAGGAATAATACAAAATAATATAAGAAACAAGTTTTTTATTATCATTTTCGACTATATTTAGCATTCGAAACGACTTCTTTTAACATTTCTTATATCATTAAAGTAGAGGCCAGCACATAATAAAAATTTTGGAGCTATTTCGGCTGGGGAGATCCAGTCAACATGGCCTCAAAACTTATGTTAAAAATTTTGTTCGAAAATGCGCTTTCTAGGGGTAATTTTATATGAGAAACATTATTCTGATGTTATTTTCACGCCATACTTTATAAACAAAATTATAAATAAAATTAAAAAATCAGCTTTTATTGTGAGCTCAGTGGGAGTGCTCTAGGGTTCGAGTCTAATGGCCTCAGGTTCGAATCCCAGCTGAGTCGATTTGATTTTGCTTCTAAAAAAAGATGCTCAAACTCGTCGGCAGGTAATCTCAACTTTTCATGAAGCTCTTTTAGACCAAATCCATTCGCAGACTTCAAGATTAAGGTGGTTTTAATAAAATGCAAACAATTTTGAGAGAAAATCAACTTTTATCAACCAAAAAATAATCACGCAAAACCAAATTGCTTCAGGCGGGAGTCGAACCCGATCCTTTTGCATAGGACGCGAGAGCAAAACAACTGAGCCAAGTAGCCTATTTATGTGGAGTTGTTTAAAATTGGATAAGAACTAACAAGAGAGCCACCAGAAGTGTGGACTCAGATTTTAAAATTTTTTGCTGATATTATAGAGGCCCTGCCTATGAAAATTTCAGTACTAATTATCGGCCGTTTGCACTCTGTATTGGAGCATTTTAGCTTTTATTCCCTATGCGTTTTGCACTAAAAAAATGGCTCATAGGAACCAGATCTTTTAATTAATTTATCATCGCCATCTGTGTATTCATCATCTGTGTATAAAATCCCGGTGTGGAAAATCCGCAAAAATCAGTGTGGTGTTCAACCTCGACACAGGTTGCGGTACACTTGTCTCGAGCTTCTTTTTAGCTATCTCAACCTGCGGGATCTTTTCAACCTCATGGGTTGTCGCAAGTTCACGCGCCTTTCGGCCGTATTTGTGGTTGTTCCTTGTTTACGTGAGCTATCAAACTTTTAGCTGTTTTCAATGGAACTATTTATCATTTCCGAAGACGGACTTTGCTCGTCTGAATCATTGGATCCAAAAATGGAACAAGATGTTTTTATTTGAAGCATCGAAAATGAGCCAACTCCGCTTTCTTCCTCCCCCGAATGATCAAATGAGCCGATTATTCGAGGAAAACATAAACAGGCTCTTTGCCTTACAAGACACAGAATTAGTTCGACTGACATATCATTTTTATGCCCTGTACATATGTAAATTTATAGCGTTTTTCTGCCAAAAATACGAATTGGATCCCTATTTTTCTTTTAATTTTTATCAATACGACGAAAAGGAGGGGGGACAGTCCCCCTTTGCCTACGTAAGTTGGTAAATTTAGCGCAGACTAACAATGAGGACGGAGTGTAATGTCATTTTGATTTTTGATGGCTAGTTACAGGCCCGTAGGAAGTGGGACGTTTCGGGGGTAGCCCACATCCAAGATTTCGGGCAAAAACATAAGGTGGGACTAGGCCCAGGGGCTTGAGAGATCAATTTTTGAGCTCCAGGGTTGAAGGTTCTGCCAATAAGTAGCCCATAAAAGTTGCTGTTCGTGAAAAGATCTCGCTGCTGATACCAAAATCAGGCTTTGATTCTTCTTCTACGAAAACTTATCCTCGCTTTTCACCCAGAAGGGCGAGGGCTCGATTTCCGAGGGTCTAGATACTTTCTATTCATCCAAAATGCATGAGAATTTTGGCATATGGGTATTTTTATGCGAGGAATCGTTTGCGCACACTTTCGAAATATGTAAAATTTTGTCTGACCCTGATTCAGGCAATTATCGCTAGTACATCGTATCTGATTCATGGCCAGGGAGGGTATTTTGGATTATTGCCTAAAATACACTTTCCTGGGATAATTTTATGTGATGAATTGGTTGCGCGCATTACCAAACCTTGAAAACACTTTCCTGACCATGAATCATGTGATATTCACTTCAATATTGACCTCCTTGGATCGGAGTAAAGGAAGCATTTTCAAGTTTCGGCAATGCGCGCAATCGATTCCTCGCATACAATTACCCCAAGAAAGTGTGTTTTAGACAACAATCCAAAATACCCCGGGACATGATTCAGATAAGAATACGATCTATTAAAGCACAAATTGCCTGAATCAGGGCCGGGAAAAATGTTTAATGGTTCTAAAATGAGCACAATCGATTCCTCGCACAAGAATGTCCCATGGGCTAAGGAAACATTTGGATGGGACGACGAAACTGAAAAATACGAAGAAGAGTGGACTTTTCAACAAGACTCGGCTCTAAGTCACAGGGCCAAGGAAACCCAAGCATGGTTTCGTGAAAACGTACCGGATTTCATCAACAACAAAAAATGGCCGCCGTATAGCCCGGATCTGAACCCGTTGGACTACGCAATATGGGGCTATTTAGAAGCAAAAGCATGCGAAAAACCCCACAAGTTAATCAATTCTTTGAAGAAAGCTATCAAAAAGGCATGGGACGAGATGCCTGATGAGATGGTTGCTAGAGTAGTTGACAGCTGGCCTGGTCGTCTATAAGCTTGTATTGACGCAGAAGGAGGATATATTGAATAGCGTTTTGTTTTTTTTTAAATTTATGTTAATGTTGTTTTGTTACAATAAAGTTTATATTGAGATTTTTGTTTTTACAACGTTATTTTGATACACCCTGTATAATGTTATTAGAATATCAGTTTTGTTTGATGTTTTAGAATTTTCGATGATCTAGTGTGAACGATATTTTGTAATCGAATACGTAAACATCAAGCTTAAAAGGTGGCCGCCAAGCTTGTGATAATTTATTTTGTAAAATAATTTTTAACAATCCAGCTATAAATACCAAAAGCCCTCGTCTATCAAGGCATTTTTCTTCTGCTCAAATCCGATTAAATAATTTGCATGGAATATCATCGCATGAATATTAAAATTCTTGTTCAACTTTTTTTTATGATAAACGTCTCCGTTGGCAAATAAAAGTTGGTCAAGTTGAAAAGTGTTGTTGAGTAGATCTGGCATTTCATGAAACACCCGATTCGTCACAAATTGATCATTATCGTGATCAGTCTTCTGGCGCTCTATTATAGCCGTAAAAATTTTCTTCGATCTATTCGTAGGTCGCGCAACATAAAAACCAGTATTTATAGTATTACTATCCACTGGATGAATAAAGTCCTTGTCGGGTGCAACAAAATCGATGTATTCTAAAATACTTGGGGATAGCCATACTAGGTCGACATCAGTCAACAGGACAGTAAATCCATTTAATAGCAACTTATACACTATATGGGGTTTTGTTTGAGTTATGAGTTGGTATTCTTCGGTTTGCCAAATGGTTGCTTTTGAAGAAGGTATATAAGGTATCCATGAAGCTGGTACTAATACAACATGTTCAGAGAGACCATATTTAATTAAATCTTCATACAGCTTCATATCAAGGCAGATTATCAAAAAATGTTCGTACCCATGTAGTTTCAAACTTGCTATCAAATTTAGAACGAATTCAAAGTTCCCCTCGTTCGAAATAGCTGTAATAAGATATTTGCTCGCTTCCGAATTGAATTTGGCTTTCGATAGCAAAAGTTTTTCCCAATCAGAGGCATTATAAGCAATTGTATTTTTCATAAGTTCTTTAACTTCATTTTCAGATAGCTTTGTGAAATTGAATTTAATCGTATTTGTTCTAACGTACGAAAATTCCGAAAAGGTGTAGGCAAGAGTCAAAATTAATTTTAAAAATGTCGCCAATCGTTCCAGTTCGCCTAGCACTTCAAAACTAGTACCATATCAATGGGAGGTTTTGTGGGTTTTAGCCAAAAATATTTTTTTTGTCAAAAGTCAAAAAATTTTTGTATATCCACATTTTTATGCGGGTAATACGATAGCACTATTATTTTCCATGAAAACTTTTGAAAAAATCAAAAAATCTCAAGAAAATCTAATACTTTTTTCTCCAAATTACAAAGTTTTTCATGTATAAATAATAGCACCATCGTGTTTCCCGCCTAAAAATGTAGATATGCAAAAAGTTTCATGAATTTTGGCAACAAAATAAAATGACTTGTGGGCACAGGATCGAATCCGAGCTTTATGAGTGAAGACCGAGCCAATCGGCTATGAGTCAAACCCAAAACCCATGAAATGGTACTCATTTTGAAGCGCTCGGCGAGCATAGTCGAAAGGTGATATTAAAAAAAATTTGACCCTTGCTTGCACCTTTTCGAAATTTTGGTACTTCGTGCTAATTGTTATGCTAACAAGAAACACAATTAAATTGTCCGCCCTTACATGTTTGAATGAAAAAAGTCTGGGTGCGGCAAGAAAAATATTGGAAAATGTGGGTGATATAAAGGACCAGTCCAATAAGTTACCATCATCACAACCCCACGGCGGCGTGACGGATACGAAAAATTGAACATGTGTCGCTGAAATTTTTTTTCTTCTATAAGTTTTCTATCATGTTCTACTGATTTAAAAAACATTGGAGTTTTAGGTGTG